>BMAW01088254.1:0-16927 GCA_019974015.1 Nephila pilipes
TCCTTCAGCCAAATGAAACAGCATATGTTAACCTTAGAAGTACAAATCCAAATACATTAAATTCAAACACTGTTTTATTTCAACCAAAAATTAACCAAAATCACAACATTGAATTACACAGTAGTGTTAATGAAATCAGGGCTGACAACACATTCACCACTTTGATAAGAAACATTGGAAGTCAAAACGTACACATAAACAAAGGCGCAAACATTGGAACAATCAGCACAGAGGTCACAATAGAAGAACAAATAAATGAACAACCATCTGTTAATGCAATCCAAGCAATAGCAGACATCATTGAAAAAAGATGTCAAGATTTAAAAGAAGCTGATTTTCATTTAGGTCATTTAAATTCTAAAGATAAAAGCTTACTTCTTTCAACATTAATGAAATTCAAACCAGCTTTCTCTAAAAATATTAAAACTCTTGGTCACTGTGACTTAGTTACACCTACAATTAGTACCATTCACCCACACCCAATTTCATCAACACCTTATCCCATCCCACAGTCATTACAAACACATGCTCAAAATTATCTTGAAGAGTTAATCGCAGCAGACATCATTGAAGAAAATACAGCAGAATGGGCTTCCCATGGTATTAGTTAAAAAGAAAAATCACACAAATGACAACCCTTCTTTGCGTCTAGCACTTGATTTAAGATTATTAAACAATGTAATAGATGGATGTTCTTATCCATTACCTAAAATTCAGGACATTACCACTAAACTAGCGGGATTCAAATTATTCACTGTGCTAGATCTTAATTCGACTTATTGGCAGATTCATCTTCCAAAAGAATATAGGAAATTTTTAACTTTCACAACCCCTTGGAAAACATTTCAATTCAAAAGATTACCATTTGGCATTAAACACGCAGCTGCATATTTTCAAAGCATGATAGATAAAGTCCTCTCTAAATGTAAACACCCTGGTATACTGCTATCAAGATGACATAATCATTGCAGCCAACTCAATTCAAGAATTAAATGCAAAACTTAATGATGTGTTAAGCACACTACAAGAAAATAATTTAACACTTGCACCAGACAAATGTAGTTTTGCAACACAAGAAATTCAATATTTAGGATTTACAATTTCCTCACAAGGTATCGCTCCTGGAATTAACAACACAGATAAAATTTGTAAATTCACTACACCCGAGAACCAGAAGCAACTCAAACGCTTTCTTGGTATGTGTGGCTATTATAGACACCTTATTCCAGATTATGCCACAAAAGTTCACCTTTTGAACATTTCATCAAATTCAAAAACTTTTACTTGGACGAGTGAACATCAAGAAAAATTTCAAGAACTACAAAGAACTTTCTTCACTAAACCATTTATTGTTTAGACTGATTGGACCAAACAATTCTTCCTCAACACTGATGGCTCACATATTGCCATAGCAGGTATTCTCATGCAAAAACAAGATGATGGGGAATTACAACCTATTTCCTATTACTCCAGAACTCTAACTGCAACTGAGTCTCGTTATCCTGCAAATAAAATAGAACTCCTAGCTATTCATAACAGTGTAAAATATTTCAGAGAATTTTTATATGGAAGAAAATTCACAATCCTTTCAGATCACATGAACTTCAAGTATCACACGAATCTACAAAACCCTGCAAATATTGTCGCAAGATGGTTAATGGACTTGTCTGAATATGAATTTGATTTTCAACACGTAAAGGGCAAAAACAATCTACTAGCTGACTACATTTCGCGAGAAAAGCATGGGCATACAGATATGTCTGCAGATACAATTCTTCCAGCTTCAATGAATACACAAACAATAAATACCCTCATCACTCAAGAACTTTCTGATGAAATAATTTTAGCTGCACAAGATACTGACGACGATATTCAAAAAATTAAAAGCTCCCTGCAAGAAGGAAAACATAAGAACAAATAGAAGTACTTCATTAATGACAACTCTGGATTATTAATGCATATCACCTTTCATCAAAATTATTTAAAAGAAGATATTTGTCATAAAACCATCGTAATCCCTCACTCTCTAAAGAAACCCGCTCTCCAGCAAGCCCACCTTTCACATATGGGAATAGACAAAACGTACTTCATTCTAAAGGAAAGATTTTTTTGGGACGGAATGTACTCTGATACCGTCAAATATGTCACATCCTGTATATCCTGTTGCCAATACAAGAGAAAGCCTCATCAAAAACAAGCGTATGGACAAACACCCATCCCAACAAAACCAAGCGAGTTCATTTCTATTGACATTGTTGGTCCTGTTAGATCCAATAATTATGTCCTCACAGTACTGGATTACTTCAGTAAACATGCTGAACTATTTCCCATCACAAATATCGAAGCACCGACAACAGCAAGAAAAATCATTCAGTACATCACGACATTTGGAAAACCAGGAATGATCCTGAGTGATATCGGTACACAGTTCACTGCTAACGTCTTCAAACAAATAACCAGTATGACTGGCATTGCTCTTCATCACACAACCAGCAGAAATCCAAAAGCCAATGGTCAATCAGAAAGAATCAATACAGCTTTAAAGACCACCATCCTATCCTTAACATACCATAAAATAGATTTTGATCTTGCAGTTGCAGCACACAAATCTTTCTACAATAGCACTAAGCATAGCAGCCATGGCTTTACACCTGACATAGTGCATTTTGGTCGCAATCTCAGCCTAATATTTGACACTATTACAGCTCCAATAGAATCCCCATTGCTCACTGAAGAAGGGTATACGAACACTTTGCTATCTTCCCTTCAAGTATTGCAACAACAAATAAGAGCAAACTTAAAAAAACAGCAAGATAGGCAACAGGCAAGACTGAATAGCAATACAACCCAATGAGCACCAAAAGTTGGTGATGTTGTGTACACACTTAGTGGTAACCAGTTTAGACCAAAATTTGATGGACCGTTTGAGGTAATCAAAAAACCAAATAAACATACATGCATCATCAGGGAATTAGACAATCCACAGGCTCCTGAATTAAAAGTCAATACCCACAAACTTAAAATCTCATGTAGGAGATTTGATTATTTAAAAACAAATGGTCCCAATCAGTCTGATGTTCAAACTACTCACTAGGGTCCAGTTCTACGTCCAAGATTATTGTAATTGTCAACTTCTTTACATCTGTAAATTTATATTAAGTTAAATTTACATTAGTTAGTTCCTATTTTATTCTCATTTATTATATTTTATGTATATACTTTTATACACATTGTATGAATAGGGGTGACCTATATTTATTTTGTTTTATATTTTGTGTTACTTATATGGTAAACTGAAATGGGGAGGAGATGGTAGATATCACTTTCTCACTTGTATCTTTAAGACATAAAAGTCAAAAATCTTTGTTATTGCAAATTATATTTTGAATTAATTGAATATTTTCTTGTCAAAATGTATTACTTTTCTTTTAATATTTTTGAGCAGGTTGACTATTCTGATGAACAGCAGAGGGCAACTCACTGCAATATTATACGAGAGAACTATTACTAAGTAGTCTCACTTAAATTTATTTTTTCAATTTTCAGCTTAGATATGAATGCTTAATTTTGTGGGGGAAGTTGGGGAGTTGCCTGATCAACAACTCCACAACTCTCTCTCTTTCTTGTTTGCAACAAAATTTTCTCAAATTTCCCATGAAGACGTCCATGGTGAAATTTTTTTCAAAATAGCATTGATTCTTTTTGTATATTATATTTTTTCTCAGCAGCATTACTTTCATGGTCACCTACCCAGACATATTGTAATCAAGATACTTATTGTCTAACATTATTACTATGTGCACATTCCATGTATATTGAAACCTATACTTTGTACATTTCTACATATGCTTAGTTGTGATTTATGTAATTCAGCAGGGAGTCAGACATTTCCATACACGCACACAAAAAAATGAATTAATTTTTGGTATTTATTATAAAACTTTATAGGAGAGGGAGAGTTGTTACAAGGTAACAAAAAAAAGGATCATTTTTGGGAAGACTTTACACTTTAGGCACTACGCGCCAAATGTGGCAAACCTACCTTGGGATTGAACTGCGGAGATGCCTTGCGTTGGCGATAAGGCAGGGTTATTTTGGCAAAAGAAGTCAGTTGCTCTGCTGTTCTACACAAGTGAGGTGACCTACCACTCTCCCCCCTTAATCGAATGATGTAAGTTATCAATTAATAATGTTTTAATTTAAATTCCTGTTCTTTAATTAAGACCTGACTCCACGCTAAAATGAAAAAAAAAAATGATTATATTCTAAAAATAAAGTCAAGAATTAACTGTATACTTCTGTTTCATCGCATTGTGTGTGAGGTGTGTTTTTTATGCATAATGATTCTTTGAATTTGAAACAGTCACTCAATGATACTAATTATTTAAAAAAAACGCAACTATTACGATCGGCCAACTTCGTAACAGAATGTAACTTGAGAGCTCCGTCCAACGATTCAACCACATTTTATCTTGACTTTTTGTATAGCGTTTAATTCGTAGACATTAGTCGGATTTAAAAAAAAATATATATATATATCGTAATAGAGAAAATTATTGTGATGGTGCGGAAAATATAACCATCGTTGTAGAGAGAATCATCGTTGTAAAGAATATCGTAGAACAAACAACTGCTTTACATTAATCTGAAGGAAGTTAAGCCAAGACTATGAAAACATATGAAATAGAGAGAATTATCGTTTTAGAGGGTATCGTTGTAGCAACATTATATCGTACATATATCTTAATTTTTTTTCCTTTGTGTGTATGTTACATGTTTATTAAGCTGAATTTTCATTTCTGCGTTTGATTCCATAAATGATGCTTTCTATAGTTCGAAAGTTTACTATCTGTTCTAAAACTAAAACAAAATCATTATGGAACGAAAATGCTTTTGATGACGATAAAATCTAGCTGGACTTTTTTTTAAAAAAATTACAATTTCTCGGAGATCTATTCAATGATGTCTAAAAATAAAACAATCTATTTATTTTATTTGTATCAAAACTAACATTTTAAAATAATCTCATTTTATAGAAATTATTATGGAGTATTAAAAATCGTTTTTGGCATCAGTTTATGAGTGAATAATCATAACTTTTATAAGCGGTCTCATGTAGTATATTTAAATGTTTCAGAAATAACGATAAGTAATTTTTTACCTAACAAAAAGATTTTTTTTTCTATGGAAAGATATTTAAGAAATGAAATCAATGAAATAGCAAACATTTTGTTATGCATAATTTTCATTAAATTGCCCTAAATTATTTCTAGCAATACCTTTTTGTTCCCTTAGAATACAAAAGCATGTTTAAGGAATAAAAAAATCTTACAATAGATTCCTATTTCTATGTAAATCTCCCGTAATATAAACAGAAATTCAGGAAGAATAAAAGTTTAGTAGTGAAAGAACAAGAGTTTTGCAATAGTAAAAGGATTTAAATAATATAATTTTTTTAGAATAGAAGAAATTGCATATAAATAATCTCGTATTAAGATTAAAAACATGGAATCTGGAGTACTGAGAAACGAAAAGATATAAGAAAGAAGAATTTTCAAGAAGCAAAATAAGGAGATTTTTATATAAAATAAAGGGGGGATGTAATTCACTTGGGTAAATAGTGTTTTTATGGTAACTCGGCAATAATGTTTTTGAAATATTTAGTAATTATAATATGAGATGATTTTTTAATAGTTATTAAAGTAAAAATATCTTTTTCTACATTTTTCAGAAATTCATTTCCGACTAAATATTTTTTTACTACTATACGAAATTTAACTTTTTGTGAGTTCTGATATTCTAAATACAAACCTTATAAAATTAAAACTTAGGGACACTGAAAATTACATTAAAGCATTTCGAAACTTTTTTCATATCTGTGTAATATAACAGTTTCAAATCCATTTAATATGATAGTTTCAAAGCTGTTTAATGTAATATTCAGTTAAAGCAAATGATAATATAAATATATGAAAGTAAATGAAATTTTAAAACAAATATTTTAAGCATATATTAAACAAACATATATTTATAACTAAAATTTAATTATTATTTATTCAATTAGAATAAAAATTGAAGTTTTTGTTTCGTTCCATTTTAATAAAATATTCTTACTTATACGTAATTAAAATCATTTGAAGTATAATTAAAATTATCTTACTTGTATCTGATTAAAATTATTTTAAATATAAATAACGTTCAATAGCGACTACTTTGTTGTACAATAAATCCACATTATTTCTGTTCTTTTGGACAACATTTATTTTTAACTTCACAAGTTTTTTTAAAAAAATTTGAAGGTATTTAACATTTTTAAGTAATATAATAAATTCAAAAATCTTTTAAGTTATAATTGATACAAAAATGTAGGTTAAGTACAGTGTCTCTAAACATGTGGTGATTTTTTTTTTTTTTTTTTACCCTGAATTTTTTTGTTCTCCCCAGTACAAGCCGGATCCTTGCCTATTTAATCTGTTAGGAATTTCAGTCAAAGAGGAGTGAGCTATAGCACTTTTCAGGAGACTTTTCTTAGGTTTGGCGGGTTTTCATATGTCCCTTACAAGATCATGCGTGCCAAGTTTACGACCCTATTACTTCATTACTTCTTCATAAGCTGTTTCTCCTCCCCCCCTTTTTTTCCCTTCTAATTCACGACCTTAGCACAAAGTTGTATGTCATAGCCCTTCTTTCATTTAAGTAGATGAAAATTCCTTAATCAATCAAAATATTACCACTGCAGTTTAACTGAAATATTTTACCACAATATTACGTGTTATCTTTAATAATAAAGATGTGGATTTAAACTTGATTCTTTTTTTATAAATAGGACATTTTTTGTGACCTCGCCCTTAAATTAACCACTAACTAAGAACATTGAAATGAATAAATAACAATTATAACATTAATTCATGGGGAGACAGATCATAATTATATTTTAGAGCATGAACAGAATAATTTCCTAAGTGGTATTATTAACGTCGCACTACAAGCAACACGAGGGCTTTTCGCGACAGACTTCGTAATTTTAAACCTCGGTCAAGTGACGAGGATGACATCTTAGCTGGCATTCCTTCTCCTGCACACCACGCCAACGGGAGGACTTTGAGCAACGATAGATTTAACGTTCATCAGCCACGGCTACACAGCGATTCTTTAGCGGCCAAGGCTTGAACCCGCTGGGCATTAGTCCGAAATCATGACCATTAGGCTACCGTGGTCATTGGAACCTAAGCAGATGTAACTTTTTACAGTTCCACTACAAAGCGGATCATTAATTATATCATAACTGAATCTAAAAATGGATGTCAACCCGACTACACTTGGAGGTCTTTAGTGGCATCAAGGCTCAAACATACAACTCGACGAAAACTGCCACCCGCGAGTCCGATACCGTGACCACAGAATAATCAAAAAGGAATTATGTTTAAAACTGCAATTCGTAAAAAAAAAGAGACAAACTGCTGTATAAATAAGAAATTTACTTCTCGAAAATATCCGGAACTTTCAGATGATGAAAAAGAAAAGGAAAAATCTCAACTTGAAAATTTCTCCTATTTCAAAGTAATTTCATAAACTGTTTTGCATTTATTTTTGATTATTTGAAACCTATATTGAAAAGAGACTTAGGAAACAGAGTAATAAAAAATTTTAATTTTCCAAAATGATTCCTGCAGTTGAGTTAAAAAAATTTGAAAGACAAATAAGTGTGCGAGGTATGAATAGAATGAGTGGAATTCCTTTTTTGTATGCTCAAGTGTTTATCTCGGCCTCTGATCATAGTTCAAAATTATGAGGTGGTCAAAATTAATTATATCAATTTTTGAATTAATTTAATTTACAAAATTAATTTCTGGCTGTTTGTCCCTACCGTTGATTGTATCGCTCCAAAACTTTTACGAAACTTCGCTGATGTTTCAAAGGAACCATAAGCACATTACCGCCAAAAAGAATCTCCATTTTTGGTATGTTTTTTTATAAAACCCTCTTTTTCATTATCGACAAGGGGCATCAGCATCTATTTACTTTAAAACGTTTCCTTTTTAATTTATTTTCTTGAAATTAATAATTTTTATTCTTTTAATAATTTTTTTCTATATTTTTCTTAATTAAGGATGTTGAAGTGATATTTTAAGGGTCTGATCTTAATGAACTAAGTCTGTTGAAAAAGAAATGTTAAAAATACCGATTTTTACACCAGTGGGTGTGTAAATTAATTAATTGATTTTTGGCGAATTTTTGAAGATGCTACTCTCTCTAAAAAGTTTGAATATTTTGATACTTTTAAAAATCGTTTTATCCAGAAATCTATCAAACCAAATGGAAAGGTAATCGTACGATAAACGGTAGAAACATATAACCCTTATTAAAAAAGGAGCAGGGGAAAGAATTAATTAGTGAGATTATAAACAAATTTTTAAATACTCAATCAGTGGGCGAAATCTTATTCCCACCTTTGCGCTCCCATAAGATTTCCGCTCAGCTAATCATAGTTCTGGTGCATATAACGTCACTTCTATGAGTGTCCTTCATATATTCTTCTGAAGATCTTTGCATTTATTCATTTATTTGTTCCTCACCGAAAAAAATTATACATAAATAATTTTCTAAAATTGTGACTGTTATTGATATGCATTAATTACGTATTATTACTCATTAACAATATTTTATACTTGGCAAGTAGATTGTTAAGTTTTAAATTCACTTTTGTGGAGACATTAAATGTAACATTTACTCTCAATGAATTTTAATTTCTTTTAAAATCAGTGTAACATTTCATCATTAGTTTCAATTAAATTCAGTTCAGCTTTCATTAAAGCATTCCTTATGGAAGCTAATGTGCAGTTCAATTAAATTTACTCAAAGTATTATTTAAAAATTAGTCCTCGTTTAAAAAATATGTCTCTCCATCAGGATAGATGTACTATACAATTCACACGAGAAAAGAATGGGTATGCTATCTAAATATATATATATAAAAAAATATTTGATAAACTTCCCTTTACCTATTTATTTGAGGAGCAATCTCTTGAAAAAGATTGTAAAGCTGTAGAGGAAGCCAGCATACTGCAAAGAGTGCAACCACTATAAATAGCATATGGATGACCTGAAAAGAAAATTTAAGTCAAGATAAATATTACTGAGTGCTTAAAAGTATTATACTGCTTATATTTATGTTTAATTAATAATAATTTATGTTTGTAATGGCCATTTTTTTTCTAACTCCTCCAATTTATCAGAAGTATTTTAGGTCTGAGGTCAAGGTTTCGAACTTCGAAGGAGAATAGAAATCATTGACACTACCTTATTCATCAAAATTTCGTTTTATAGACAACATAAAACGAATAAAAGCTCGAAACCTATTTCCTCTTTCGAACTCCTATGTAAAATTAATTTGTAGGAGCTTAAAACAATTTTTGTGCAATGAAATAATAATTTACTGCAACTTCACATTTTTTGCATTTTACAAATTGGTGCGGTAAGGAGCTAATAAATAATTAAATTATTTCAGTAGAATTTCTGATTTCTGCCACATAAGAAATGAATAAATTATTTAACAAAAATAATTGTTCATATACGGTGTAAAATCGATTCAGATAAGTGACTTACTATATTAATCTAACAATACATGAATTTTTATTCATTTTCTTGCATGCTTTATAGCTAATTTGTAAATAATAATATATAATTAAGTTTTCGGAAGCTCGAATTCGATGGATAAAAAAGAATATTCGAATTTGATGGAGGTTTAATTGTTCTTGATTAATATTAGATCTCAAGTAATTTTTCTTTATTTTCAATCTTAAGAATTATTTTTCAGTTGGTGCGAAAGGTGAATAAAGGTGAAAAGGTGAATAAAATCTTCAGTGCGGTAATAGACTTTGGGTACAATTTTAACAACTTACTTTTAAATAAATATTGCAATCCATAATGTTGTAAGATTCTGGGAGACAGAATTCAAAATCAAATTTTGATTTCACTAAATAAATTAATCCAGTCAATATCGTCTGGCAAGTTTGTATAATTTATGTTCAAATCAAAACAAAAAGGAAAGGAAAATGAATCAATCGAGATTTTATAAATTCTTTTCAGCGGTGCGAGGGCATATAGGGGGCTTTTAAATTCTTACCTTTCAAAAACACCTCTTGATAGCCCTGACTTAAACCCTGTCATTTTTAAATGTGTCATGTTATTTATCCGTTGTAACAAAGTGTACATATTTTCAACTCTAGTTTACATCACACACAAAATCCCATTTATTCTAAAGTTGAATTCGTTACATTAGAAGAAATAGGCGGCCCTCAACAACTGAAAGGTAATTAAATGTCATTTTGTTCGTTGTTTCTCCTAATTATGAGAAATATTGAAGATTTATGACAGAGACTCAAAAAATAGGATTAGGAAATGGAAGTGAACTCACTGCAGTATTGCCCACTAATTGGTTTTCGTTTTCAACGTCCATAATTACGACGCCCTTCGCTTCCCAAAAACTCGTCGCCATAAACTGCTCAGCCAATGAGACCGCCTTCGCTTTCTTAGGAACATGAAGCACTGGAAGCAACCCAAAATTTTGATTTTTGCTTCATTTCCAGTGCATAATGGTACCAGCTCAGGTATTGTTCTCGTCACTAGACCGAAGCTCAAAATTACGAGGTCTGTCGCCAATAGCCCTCGCGTTGCTTCAAGTCAAACATTAATAAAATCAATCAGTCAATCAATCAACCAGCTCAAAAGATTGAATCTCTGTCTCACCGACGCTGATAACTCGACGCAACATATTGATGACAATTCGCCGCGACTCCAAAAAAATTTTGATTAGGAAATTATGAAAGCAGTTAAAATCGCTTATGTAGAAATAATTGTAACTTTGTATTATAAATGTCAAAACTCAGAAATTTTTAGTCACTAAATGTATTAATTAAATTCCTACTATTAGCTCACACTCTCCCTATATAAGTCTTGTTCAAATTTTCAATCGTTAATAAAATACTTTTTATTCATCCACTTAAGTTCAAATACATTTTTTTAAATTTGTAGTGGATGACATTTGATGTTAATACAGTTTTTTCTAATATTAATTATTTAATTAAATTTAATTGGTGAAAATACAGTTTAGCCCAACCACTTGGCGCGATTGCAAAAATTGCCAAACTGGGCGATTTTTTTTAGCTGAACGTTAAGTCCGCGAAGTGAACCATGGTAGTTACATTTGGCAAAATACCGCCAAATAACTTAATAAAAAGTAACTAAATTAAAAAATTTCTTTTTTGACCTAAGTAGGAATTTACTTTAAAACTTTTTTTTTTATATTACTTGTGCTTTGTAGAAAGTATATTGTTTTTAATGGGCTTTCTTTTACTCACTTTGTATGTCTGGGTCAAAATTTTTAAAGCTTTTTCCTCAAATTTCAAAGCACTCAATTGAGTTGAAATTTTCTATACACGATTATTTTGGATGACAGTACGATAATTCAATTATAATTAATAACAATTAATTGATTAAAATTAATTATTTAAAGAATTAAATTTACGCCAAGTTTTTAACCAAGTCGCTAAATGGTCGTTAAATCTATGGTCAAGGGAAAGGAGTCATTGCTTAAACTCTTTTTTTTTTTTTGTTAATTATAGATGATAAATTTAAGAAACGTCAAATAATGAAATAAATTATTAAAATTAATTATTGAATAAATTCAATTTGACTCAAAGTTCCCCTTTACTCTTAAAATTTTAAGTATAAAAAATTATATTCTACAAAATGTGAGGTTTGAAAGAAAATAAAACCCATGTTCAAAAAACTCGTTTTTTATTGGTGTTTTTTTAAATTAATAACGGAAATAATTATAACCATTAATGAAAAAATAATCGTATCTGCTTCACAGTTAACTGCTATTTACTGTTTCTTTCTAGTGTCCATGAAAATTTCTAAGCGTAAGAGAATTTTTCGATCCCTTAATGTATTTCTAGTATGTATTATATTCTTCAATATTATCCAAAGTCAACCTCTCTTTATTACAGTAGTTGAAATATGTATTGCCTGGTGGGAAGAAATACCAAATTTAGCTTTATTCCATAAATTAATTTTAGAATCCCTTGGCCTTTTCTAATATTTTATCATAACAATAATTAATAGCAAAAGATTCTTAAATGAAGTAAATAAACAGAGAGCAGAATACTTGAATTTCCGGATCAGTTTAGGAGCACATGTAGAGCATTCCATAACCAGAACGAAAAACTAATACCGAGTAAAGTAAACTCTCTTTAATCCGACATTCGATGATTCTATAATTTTTGTAATTCGGCACTGATCAGATCACTCACTTTTGCATTTTTTTCGTGTTGTTTCAGTTTTAGTTCTTTTTAAGGGTTCAAAGAACTTTGTGAACCCACACAAAAGGTTTAGACTCAGAAAGTGGAATCGGATTAAGAAGGAACCAAGAAAAATGACGCTTAATATTGGATTGATCAACAAGACTGTGTTATTCTAAACACACAGGTCCATATTTATTGTCTTCCCTTAATCAGGATATTGAGAACTTTTTTTAAGAAAATATTATTTCTTGTTCAATAACATCTGTCCCAGAAGAATTCTAGACAAAATACGTATCCTTCCAAAATACATTTTTATTAACCACAGCGGGGAAGAAAAAAAAAACCATTGACACCAAACACAAATTAAGTAATATTATCAATGACTCGAAGAGACGTTTGTATTTATATAAAATGTTATGTCGATATTCCCTACCTAGAAAAAAGGAATAGTAACTTAAATTAATGATTAATTAAGAATGAAAATGAAAAGAGAGGAATTTATAATGTAATGCTATATTTAGTGAGCAGTCACTTTGAATGAGTTTTTCTGTGTTATTTTTAAAATTATAATAAAGGTTATTGTTATCGACTATTCGTCTCAGCCAACGGCTTCTTTATCAACTTTCATTTTATATTTGTCCTGTTTAATACCCGTTAATAAACAATTGGAATTATCATTACGAAGAGAAACAATACTGATACGAGTATACTTATAAGAAGTGTAATGAAAAGAAAAATAGTAAATATATAATTTAAGAGTTTAAAAGAAATTCATATTTATAAGTTAGCAAACACTGGTGTAAATTCGTCAATCTATAAATTTATACGAGGATGGTTCAAAAAAAATACTCTTATTAGGAACGGGAATAGATTTAATCATTCTAGGTTTACCCAATGATACTAGATGTGATTTTAAGTAAATACTATTTTTAAATATGGCAGTGCTACTATCGCCATACCTCTCAGGTGCACTGAGTACCTACATCTGTTGGCATCACAGATGCCAGCACGGAAACATTCATCCGTGCTTATGTTTGTTTGTGCGCATTTTATGTGCCGTACAAGATTAAAAATACTGCGGATTGTGAAAAACACATCACGATTCGTTGTCTGCAAGCAAAAGGCGTGAAAGTTGTTGAAATTCACTTGAGGTTTAATGATTGTGCGGACATGTGACTTATGTGAAACCGGAATCAAAACAGCTATCCATAGAATGGAGACATTCAACATCACCCAAAAAAAGTGAAGCTCAAACAATTTTAGCATGCAAAATCCTATGCACTGTGTTTTGTGATAGGTAGGAGGCATTGTTTGTGGGTTTTTTGCCTTTGAGTGACGCAGTAAATTCAAATGTATTTTGACACCCAAACTAAACTGCGTCATGCAATCTAGAACAAAAAGCGAGACATGCACAATGAAGGGATTGTTTTGCGGCATGACAATGCATGTCCACATGTGGCTCGCCAATCCCGAGATCTCATCGCATAATATGGCTGGGAATAACAGGATCTCTCTCAGTACAGCCCTGATCTGGCTCCCTGTGACTACTACTTGTTCCTTCCTTCGAAAAGGCATTTAGGAGGTCATTGCCATGACAACAATGATGATGTCGAAATTATCGTGCTGCGGTGATTAGCTCTTCAGGTGGCAGACTTTTATGATGATGGAATACAGAAGCTGTTTGTACGATATGATACATTCCTTAATAGGGGAGGTAATTATGTTGAATAGTAGATTTAAGTACAGGCTTTCATTCAAAAAAATAGAAGGGGAAACCGCACTTATTTTTTTTTTTCACATCAAAAACAGTACTTACTTTAAAAAAATACTAACAATTCTCCCTTTGTTTAAGCAGCCCGTGCGTATAACACTTTCCTAATTCCAAAAAAGTAGTTTTCATAACTTTTTCGCCAACTGACTTTTCTCTCTTTGAAGCAGATTCACCGGTAGCAAAGCATTGTTTGATTGTTGGCTAGTTTCCGATGTAGCTTGATGGTGAAATGTCGATGAGGGAACAATCAAATTTTGATTCGGGAGCAAACGGCTGCTGAATCAAAACCACTCAATGAATCAATGTTAAGTTTCATTTGACGTATTTTGATAGATGGCTGAACACAATTGTAACCTGATCTTGCCTTAGAAATGTCATCTATTGTCAAAAATAATTACTATCAGGTATAAAATAAAGATACACCTGGCAATGAATTTCTGAATTTCTTTAATCTTCTAATTATATCTTTACTATCCCTATATATAGTTATATTTTTATTATTAATATATATGAAATAAACATTTGTGTTTATAATAATACATAAATATATATTTTACTTAGTCATAATAACCTGAAAATTCTAAATAAACGATTCCTTATACATGTTTGAACATGGTTAAATAAAAGTAATATACAATCTTTGTTTTACAATTGTGATAGATTTTGCATGTGCAAAAAAACAAGATTGGAAAAAAAGAAAATCTAGAAAAATATTAATATGCACATTTGCATTCAACAGACACCACCCTGTTTGCAGAATTATTTTTTTCCTCAAGCACTCCCCGCCCCACATGTTGTTCCTCTTATTGCTTGTCAATTCAGTATATCATTATTTGAAAGCTTGAGAAAATCCTTTGGATAAATGAGTATAAGAGATGAAAGCATCACACATGTACATTTCAGGATTCTTCGTAAAGAAAAGAGTGCACGCTATACGAAGGATATACTTAAAAATTGAAACATATAATTTGAAATTATAGATGCGAGTTATTCACCGGAATATGCGATATTTATTATGTGTTTATTTTTCCCTATTAACTCCCATATGCTAAATTTTATTTTTGATTGATTTTTGGTGGCTAGGTTTTGGGCAACAGTTGTAGAAATTTCATTTGATTGTTTTATTAACGTCACACTTACAAGCAACACGAGAGTTATCGGCAATTAATATCGTAATTATGAATTTCAGTCAAGTGATGAGGACGTCATTTTCACACTTCGCCGACTGCCGACCTCGACCAGATTTAACGTACATCAGCCCCGCTATACGACGGGCATCATGACTTAAACACTCGACTTGACGGAAACAACGCCGGCGAAGAGTTTGCGACTTTGACCACTAGACTTACCTCAGCTACATGATAAAAATTTTAGTTTGAGTTTCATTTCAAATTTCAAGTTGTGGTTTAAAAGACATTCTTTTTTACTACTTTTGAATAGAGAATATGAGAATATAAGAAATGAATTTTAGAAACTACTACACACATAAAAGTTCTCATAGAACCTTATTTTCATATGAAGTTTGAAAATTCCATGTTAATATGATTTTCATTTGTGACAATCATCATATGAATTTATATTATGTGCATTTGTGAAGTCGTGTCTTTCTAATATGAAGCCCGAGTGATTTAATGAAAAATAGGATAGATGAGTATTTGCAAAAAAAGTCCCCCCCCCCTCACAATTATGAATTTTTGTGAGTTAATTAGAAATTAGTTTTATAATCACAATTTTATTTAAAAATTAAGAACAATTACGTTTTTTAATATTTATCTTAATTATATTTAGAATTTTATGTTTAGAAAGATTTATTTTTGTGAATGAAAAAAGTAATAACAAATTAACTGTATTTTGTAATTCTTAGAATACATAAAATTTAAATAATCACTCTTTAGAACAAAAGTCTTTTATCGCAATTTGCATTTAAAAATTGTTTCCTGAACTAGCTTCAGCTAAAAAATCTATAAAACCTTTTCAATTTAATTAAGATTCATTTTCACGCTTACTTGATTTTTAATTAGTAAACACAGTTGCGTATCAAAAGATTTAGTTTTATACCTGTTGAACTTATATTTATTAAGCGATATTTGTTTATTATTAGAAGTGTCAAAAATTGCCATTTCGTATTCTCAAAACATTTAAAATTCGTTTTTAAAATATAATTGTATTTTAAAGCAATCTCGCATTATGTTTTAAAGCGTTTAGAAAGGTATTTTAAATTACATAGAAAATTTTAATAATAGAACGCTTTGGAATCATAAAAACAAAAATTGGCTATTACCGATTAGAATTTTAAAAAAAAGAACTTCTTTACTCATTCAAACTTGTTTTTTAAATTAAAGATTTCCTAATGTCTTAACTCTCTAAACATCAAAAATTCTCTCTCTCTCTTCCTCTCTCCCCAAAAACTTATAAATATATCTAATTATCAATTTAAAATTCCATTAATTGATGTTCACTTTAGAATTAACTGACGTCTTATAGTTATTTTAATTAAAATAAGAAAATTATTTTGTATTTTAAAATAACCTCGCGTTCAGAAAAGTCGTTTTTAAATATGTTTATGAAGAGATTAATATAAAAATATTGTGGGATGATATAAATGAAAATCGTCTATTATCAATAATAATAATATTTTTCGCTCATTCAAAATGTTTTTCACGATAAAGATTTTCTAATGCATTAACAAAAAACCATTAACCATTTTCTGGAAAGAACAAAACAAAAAAATGTCACTAACTATCAGCGTTCATATATAGTTATACATTGAAATTCACTTATTTTATACTTTTCTCAGAATGAAATAATGAGGTTTTAAAATTATTTTAATTAAAACAATTAAAATAATTTT
>BMAW01088265.1:0-15124 GCA_019974015.1 Nephila pilipes
AATATCTCTATCATCTTATGATAATATTTCATTTTTAATACATTTAAATAATTTTAAACATAGATTCATAGTATATATAACAGTCCTGTTCTAAATAACTAAGCCTTTTCAGGCAGTGTCACTTCATAATCACGAAACGTTGTTTGAGAGCAGTTTTTCACCCCAAAGCAATTAAACTCCACTTTAATACAAGCAAAAGAGACCTCTTTCTAAGTTTTGTACCAGGTTTTTGATGTATGATTGCTTAATGACGTCATTCTGAAAAGCAACACTAGGATGTTTAATGATGAGCCTCGTCATTTTTAATCTCGGTCAAGAGACGAGAACGGTACCTGAGCTGGCAACTTTATCTTAATGTTTCCACAGCATCTCACCAGTGAAATTAAACGAGATTTTGACTAAATTTGACGTGCGTCAGCTCCTATATGTTGTTGAATTTTAGTGACATTAAGATTCAAATACATGATTCAATGAAATCTAAGCTAACGTAAATCCGAAACTAGAAAACCGCAATTTAGAAACAAAAGACTGCTTTCTGAGGAGTGAGAATATTAATTTGTTTCATTTTATTGTATTGCGTTCATCATGAAATCCAAATCCGTTAGGACATGTGAAGAAAATTGCTGATAAATAACGTTACCTGTTCCACTAGAAGACGAAAACTTTTACAAACCATGGTTTAACGAAAAACATTTAATTTAACGTAAATAGAAGCATGGGATATTATTTTGTAAAAACGTGTGGTTTTAAACTCCTTTTAAGTAAAGAAAGTCAGGGTCCATAAAAGGTGAAGAAATTAAAAGCGTGATGTAAGCCTTACACATTTTCCTGCACTGCATAAGCAAACACAAAGTCGAAAATGTACGGAAAGAGATAAATTTCTTATGGAAACACTTTTGATGAGAATTAATAACGTGCATTAGTTAATTAATTCAAATATCAATTCATTATATTATTACTACCACCAAAATGCTAAGCAATATATCACATTCGTATCCTCAATTCAATCAATCAATCAAATTGCTACTTCTGTGTGTCGATAGGTAGGAAGAATCGTTAAAGCTTCAATTTTCAACTTTCAACGACAGTGCCTTTATTATTTATTATTGAATACTTAAGAAGCATATCTTTAGGTTATTGAATTTCTTTTTAGTTATTTCGACAAAACTATATGATTGTTTTTGAGTATGGAATTCAGATGTGATTATTGCAAAGAGGTATTCTACAGCATTGAACATTATTTAAGGCACAAATACATCACTCACGATGGACAAAAGCTTCGTCCACTAACTTCCAACGACAGACTGACGTGGGATTCCTTTCTCGAAAATTTCGCAGCATGGAGTGGAAGGGAATCAGCTAACACATCCACGCGGAGACAAGTGAATGCAAATGAAACAGTGGATACATCTGTAGGAGTTGAAAACCATTCCTTCGCAACAGTTGACATTGATCATATTCCTATTCGTCAACAAATGATGCTGCAAGGAGAGACTTCATCTTCTGGATGTCACGCTTCACAGACAAAATTAAGGCTGAGACCAAGTTCTACTCAAAGCTCGGAAACTCAAGACGGAAAAAAGTCACATGTATGTGATGTATGTGAGAAGAGTTTCTCAAATAAATATACACTCGAAAAACATCAAAGGTCACACAAGGGAGAAAAGCCTCATCCTTGTGATATATGTGGAAGAGGATTTAGTCAAAAGTTTGATTTAATTCAGCATCGCAGAATTCATACTGGTGAAAGGCCATATGTTTGTGATGTGTGCCAAAAGGCATTTATTCAAAGATCAATTTTAAAAAGGCATCGACTTCTTCATACGAAATAAAAAGATACAGATTTATAAAAACAATTTCAGACAGAAATTTCATCTCAAATCAATTTGTTCTACATATAAGCGCAATAGACTATTTTATATTAATGATTTTGGGAAGAAATTTTTAGAGAAATGTAATCTAAAATGTGTTTAAAGTTCTTAAATTTGAGGAAGACCATCTGTTTGTGATTTTTTGTGGGAGGGTTAGATTCAACTGTTCTCTCAGTTTACACGACGTCGTGTTTAAATGGGAGGAGAACCATATATGTTCGATTTATGAGCGAGGATATTTCGTTCACGCTCTATTTTCTGCTTCTATCGTTGTCATTTTCAAACTGGAAGGAACATCACCAATCTCGTAAATAGTGTGGACTTTACCACCTGCTTATAAGTAAATTCTGAAATAACATTATATGTTTGAAGTAGAAAATAATTCTTAAAATTATATTAAATATAATAGATAAGTGGGAAAGATTTAATTTATGAAAATGTTCAAAAGGATTCTCTGCAAATCTGTTCACAAGATTCTTTTCGGTTACATTCCAATTAAGTACTGGAATCTCCAATCTTTTGAAACTACAATTAGTAACGAAATGTTGTTCAAAATCAGTTTAATTACTGAGATTGATATCAAATTCTTACGGAGCAAACTTAGAAAATATGACTTGATATATACAAAAGTAGTTTGAAAGAATCAACGGTGTTTTATAGTCCTTAATAGAAAAATAAATGACAAGAAATAATTATTGTAATTCTAATTATATAATATAATAATAATTTTTCCTTCTGCTTTCGATTCATTTTATAACTTATAACGTATAAAAAAAATCATGTAGGTAAGAAATCATTAAACATTTTTTGACAATTACAGTTTGATTATTTTTTATGAATAGCAAATTTTTTGTTCTTTTTTACTGGCCATTATTTCTCCTGTTATTATACATTTTTCTGAAATTTCAAAACATCTTAGGAATTAAGCTCGCTTTAAAATGGAAAGATACTAATTTGTTGCTTTTACAATGTCTTTTGGACACTTATTGATGAATTTCGTATACCACTTAGTACCTTTTAATAATATTTTATAATTGAATCAGTTAGATTCGACATATTTTAAAAGTCATACATTAATTTCCAGACTTCGGCAGTCTTGTTATCATCATAAAAGTGTCAAGTCTCGTATTCTTCCAGTACAGTCATTTTTTCGAGTCCAAATGCCGATAAAATCTTTAAGTAAAAATACAAAAGCAATTTAAATCTGTGGGAATGCAATTTCCTCAGTTTTATGTAGTGTGGGTGGATGAGTTTTCAGATGGGTGTTTAGTGGCACCATTAAGAATAGATTCATATAAAATAAATCTTAAAGAAACTTTAAAAACTCTTAACTAAATGTTATGATTCGTAAAAGATAAAGGCAATTTCTAATAATAAACATAAGTCTTATAAAATAGTCATTGAATCCAACACATAAATATTGTTTGTTGAGAGTGAGGGAAAGTATGGGAAAAAATTTTCTTTTTGAATGAAAGAAATAATTCGAATTTCAATCTTTATTAAATAAAAAAAATTAATATTAATTAATAATTAGTGTAAGTTGACATTTGTGTGCGTAAGCATGTGTGAGCGAAGTCTGCTGAAGTAGATTTCGTTGTCTTTCTACTTACAGGTTTCATCGTTGTCATTTTCTCGTTAACAAGAAAACTACGTGACTCTATAAATTATATACCTAAATGTGCTTATAATTAATATCTCAAGTAACTTTACATGTTATAATATTAAATAAGCAGGACAACCCTTTTGAGTTGGTTTGAATAGCAAAAATTAACTAAAATGTATATTTTCCAGAGTATCGTCTGCATTCCTTCTAAAGATTCCTCGCAGGTGCATTTTAATTATTTAATATCGTTGCAAAACTAAATTACTATATTCTTTGATTGTGTTATTAAAATTTATATTACAGTTAAGAATGTTATAATGAACTTATAAAGCGATCGGTGACGGACTGACGTGGGATTCCTTTCTCGAAAATTTCGCAGAATTGAGTAGAAGGGAATTATCTCACCACTCTTTAAAGATAAGGGGGAAAGAAAGGGCGGAAATTCCTGGAGAATTCAATTACCTTTTTTTTTGGAGAGGTTGACAATGACCGAATTCCTATTCGTCAGCAAGCGTTAACTGATGTCGCGATTTTGGCATCCTTTTTCGATTAATTCGAAAGACAAAACATTACTTAGGCTTTGGGAATGCAATTCAGTCCACCTATCAGTAGAAATAAGACATGCATGGCTATTAGATGCAGCCAAATGCATTCTGGTAACCCTTCAATGAGACCAGAAATCTGCACATATGAGACATCATTCGAGGTTTCGGATCCTACGAGACCATCCATTGATATCCTGTACTCACAAATCGAAAATATTGATAACCAAAGGGAAACCAGTACTGTCAATAGAGGTACTAAAAATTTAATAACAAATTTTGAAAATTGAAAGGAATTTTATCGAGCGCCGATGAACAGTCCCTCATTGTGTCAGGTGAAAACCGACACATGAATAGGCTCTTCAGGAAATCAAGGCTTCTATTCTAAGAAAGACTTTGCATCTGATTCGACTCCTCAATGTCATTCCGAATAATCTATGAGAAAGAAAATGAAAAGTAAATCTTCAAGAAAGATTTGTAATTACCAAAACTCTGTTGTTATACGAGATCATAATGAAAAAAGACCAATTGGATATCATACTGACGAGTCGAAATTGAAGAAACAATCAAGTTCAACTCAATACTCTCTCACTCATACTGATTAAAAGAATTCTGTGTGAGAGACATGTGAAAAGAAAAATTCAGATTTAAATCTGATTTTGATAGTCATCGTCGGATACACACTAAAGAAAAGCCATATAAATGTCACATTTTTGGATATAAATTCAGGGTTAAATCAGATCGAAATAAAAACCTGGGGTTTCAAACCGGAAAAATGCTGTATGGATGTGACATAAGAAAAAGAGATTCCATCAGAAATCAAGTCTAAATCAGCATCGTCGTAGAAATACGGGAAAAAAGCCGTATTTTGTGATATATGCGAAAAGATATTTAGGCGAAATGCACGTCGAATTCGACATCGTCTTATTCATCCCGGAGAAAAGCAAATATTTGTGATGTTCGTGAAAGGTATTTTCAGGCATAATCATCATCTTGATTCCCATCGATTTACACATACTGAGGAAACGTCATACCAATGAATTAATTGTGAGAAGAGATTTAATTTAAAATCAAATCTATCCGCATATCGTCTTACTCAAACAAGAAAAAGATGTAGTTTAAAACAATAACGGGCGGAAAATTCATCTATATATCCTATCGTCTTACACAGACTGGCGTACTGACATATAAAAGTAATTATTGGAAATGAAAATCTTCAACGAAATATTACCCAAAAAATCATTAAAGTACTTAAACTGAATAAAGACAATTTGCTTATGATTTGTCTGTAGTAACAAGTTTAGTTTTAATAATTCTCTAGAATTCACCGTCGTGTTCACTAGAAAGATCATCCATATATGTAAGATGACTGCGGTGTGAGATTTCGTTATCGTTCTACTTTCCTCTTTGATCGTGGACGCATTCAACCGGACAAGAAAACCACGTGACTCTAAATAGTACTGACAAAACTATTCTTATAATTAACATTCGAAATATCACTACGGGTATGAAGTCGAACAAAACTTTTCATGTTGAGCTGGATTCTTAAGAAAATAGATTTAAACTAATCAAAATGTTCCGAAGGATTGTCTGGAAGCCTTCTCACAAGATTCTTCTCGATTGCATTCGAATTTATAAATATCGTTTCTTTACGAAATTACTAAAAAAATGTTAAAAGTTATTTTAGAATCTAGAAAGTCATTTATATCTTTTTCACGAAATTTTGAAGTGATCTGAGGAAAAATGACTTACAAAAATACTGCTGAATTCCTAGGAATATATTGGATAGTTTTTTAATGGATAGTTGAAAAAACAATTTCTTATAGAAGAGACAACTGTTTATAGTCTTTTTCGTTTTATTTATAGTATGTATTTCGAAACAAATGCATATGCGGAATAAATAAATAAGTAGTTTTTTGTTTTAATTTCATTGTATTCTTAAGGCTTGCGCTTGTTTTCTTTTTCGCAAACTTTTAGTTATTTGTCACTCGCAATGTATAATATATTAAGAACTTTCCAAACATGTTAGGAACTACGTTTACTTTAAAACGCTAAAATAAATTTAATTTGATGGAATTAATATTTACAATATTATTCTTTTTTTGTCATTATTTAAGACTTCCTGTTTTCTTTACAACCCTCAACCTATTTACTGGTTTTCTATTCGTTATATTCTATGAAATTTAAAATTCCTTCTATAACTTTAGACATCAATAACCGTGAAGTTTATGAAAATGTTATATCCTACATTCTTTCGATCGATCCGTTGTTTCGTGTGCAAGTACCACTAAAGACCGTTGAATAGAGGTACTGTCACACTTTACATTAGAAGGGAATCAAATTCTCATAAGCTCGCGTTGTGTGGGAGATTAAGGTATGAGCTCCTGTGTTGCCCGTTTATAGAAATATTTGTCAAGTGCAGAATTTGAAAAAGCGATGATTACTCGAGATATATGTAAGGTTTTTAAATGAAACATTTTCCACCAAATATTATCCTCCATGTTTTGAATAATTATTATATTACTTAGATAAATATAAGCGTTACTGAAGATTATTAAATATTGTAGTGGACTCTAATATTCTTTGGTGATATTAATATAAAAGTACATTATATATTAGGAAATTGGGTATCTTTAGAGCTAAAAAAATATTATTTTTGCTAAAAAACGATTAAAAGAAAGACAACATTTATGTCAAACATTATTATCTTTATTATGTCAAAACTTAAGTCAAGTTCAAACAAGTTCACACTTTATTTTGAAAAGTCGTCAGTGTCAGAATTTTTACGTTAACCACAATAGTTGCGATAAAATCCAATTATTTTTTGAATGATTGGATTAAAAGCAAACATAAATTTAAAAGATAAGAAATTATTTTCCTTCTTAATTGTTTTTTACCATATTTTCAACATTATTTACATTTTTATTTTTCTGGTTTGGTTTTGCAACATTGCACTAGAAGCAACACGAAGGCTATTGGCGACAGTCCTCGTAATTTTGAATATCGTTCAAGTGACGATGACGACATCTGTGCTGCCAGTCCATCTCTTTAATTCCACACCACGGAAACTGGATGGCTTTGGGCCCCAACAGATTTAAAGTTCATCAGTCCAGCTACACGGCTTGTCTTTAATGGAGTCAAGGCTCGAACCACTATCTACCACTATGAATATTAAGTTACTGCTGCCACAAAATATATAACTATACATGTTTTGATATTGCTACTTCTTAGCCTTGAACAGTTTGATCCATGGAGCTTTTTCGTGAGAAATCAACGAAACTCTATTTTAAAGCAAACAGAATTGAAGTCCTTCTTTGTTTTAAAAAGGGATTGCAAGGTTTGATTGTTTCATTACCTCACAATGAGAAGCAACACCAGGGTTTTTGGGGATGGACAACGTTACTTTTAATCTGGTTCAAGTGGCGAGATCAATCCTAGAGCTAGACCTCGGTTTCCGTGACTCCACTATACCCCGCCAGCCACAGGAATCGGGATCTCTATCACTCTTAAATAGCTGTGTCATGGGCTACGTCCTTATTTCTGATGCAAGGGGTAGAATGCACAATAAATCTGTTGGAGCTCAAGTTCATCACGTAGGTATAATATAGAATTTACTACCTCTGGTGTCATCCTCGTCACTTGACCACTGTTCAGATTTGCTCGGTCCTTTGTTAATAATACTTTTTTTTTATTCCAAGTGTTTCGTCAAAGTCGAATCAATGAATAAATGCATATGTGCGAATCACAAATATGTTTAGGTTGATGGAAGTTGTCTTTATTCCTTTATGTCTTACAATTCCAAACAACCAACATATTACAGAAAATGTATTGTTTGGTGTTTTATAAAACTGAAAAATAGATTTCTTGATTTTAATGTTACAGGATTTTAAGGAAATTTAATAATTTGCAATACATTACAATTGTTAATGAAATTTGCAAAAGTAATTCTGTCCACCTGACACTACTTCTGAATAATATTCCTTAGCATTAAACGCACGAACGTTATAGGAGATTTTTAGTTTGTACAATAAAAAATAAATTATCAATAAATAAGAATACAGACAAATAAGAATATAGACAAATTTTCTATAGATTTAACAAGTGTTTTTGAATTTTTTGAAGACATACTTCATTTTGTATTTTAATAAAGGATGCTAAAATTTACAGATTTTTTTTTTATTCTAAAACAAAATAATGGTTAAAACTGGTTTTTTAAATTTGTTACCACTAAATTAAGGAAACCAATATTAAGATCTAACACTGAATCACCAAGATACAAATTGCTATTATGCTTTCGAAAGTTTATCCCTTCTTAAAAGAGCCATCAAAGAATATAAATAGGGTGGAAAATTGACCATTGGAGTTAAATGAGTTGATTAATCTACCAGAATTTCTCGGAGGAGATTCTTAGAAATGTTGGGATTTTTTAGAACCTGTTTAGATATTTTTACAATGTTTTCAAAGAGCTGTGTTAGTTAATGTTAGTTAAATAATTGATAGCTTATACATATAAGTGTAAGTAATTTAATTTGTTAGTATTTAATTGTTATCTTTAGTAAATCTGATAGGATAAATATTTGATATTATTAATTAAAACAATCATTTTATTTATTTATTTTCCAAATTAATTTTATATTTATATTGATACTTTTTTTAGATTTTATTATGACGCGTGCACTACAGAAAGAAAAAGCACGTATTAGAGACACGTTTTGACTGAAATAGTTTTCAGCGAATTTCAATTTGAAATTGAATGTTGTGTAATTGTATACGCATCATTTATAACTATTTTAAGAAATCAACAATTGCTATTCATGCGGTTGGAGGTACAAGTGTGAGGGAGTTCGAGTAAAGTAATTGCAAAAATCTGCTCAACAAACACGTTGCGCTAATAAGAATCTAAAAATAGTTCCCATATTTGTATTTTTGTACTAACATACCAAATATTATAACATTTTAAAACAAATGCAAAATAACACGCGCAAAAATGTAAATTATGTACAGATTTTGGATAAGATTAATAATTGCCGTACAGAACTATTTGTAAATAAAATTAATTTAACATTAAATAATAGGCTATATATTTGAAAGTCAAAGGAAAATGTAGCAAAAAATGCATCTTTTCTATTAATCTGATACACGGAAAGCTAACCTACCATAAAATCAATATATCGCGTTTACTTAAACTTGTTTGGTAGTGGTAGCAAGGATGGTCATGGTCGCTCACTTGCAGCCAGCGAAATTCGAAGAGTCGGGGGTTCCAGTCAATGGCACTGAAGACCCGGTGTTTAACAGGGGCTATTGAGTTTTTCACTTGGCATTGAAAGCAGGTTAGTTAGGGTAGATTTTAGCTTAGGTGTCGTCGACGTTACTTCACCTAGATTTGAAATTACTAGGTCCGTCGCGAATAGCACTCGTGTTGATGCTCGAGCGACTTATATTGTAGTGCGTAGTGTAATGTAAATGACGTGGTCATGAAGTCTTTTTAATAATTTTTTTCAAATTTATGTAGTATAAATTTTATGATTATGAAGAATAGTTTTGTCTTCTTATCTCATTTAACTTTTCGTTTTCAATTTATAGATATATTCGAGATTCTATTTGTTAATGGGAAATACACATTTAACAACAAAAACATATTTTGCATTAATAATTAAACACCTTAATGTCAGACATCTATTGCTTATTGCATTTCTAAAATTTAAAGGAAGTTAGAATAGTCAATGATCTCACAATTTCATATTGTTCGAGATCTATTAATAGCAATTGAAAAGGATATTATTTACAACAAATTTTTCTCACTGTACCATTTATTATCAATGAATAAAAGTATTTATTTAACATTGTGAAGGTTTATTTAGATTTAAAACTCCAAACGCATTAAAATTAAATTGTGAAAGTACTTTAAGATCAAAGTTCCATATTATTTTACTAATTCGTTTAATCCTTGTAATCGGATTTAACCTTATTTAATTCTAAAAAATATATATTCAAACACACACACACACAAATATATGTATATATCTTAATTAAAAGTTAAATTATGTTATCATAAGTTAAAGTTAGGAAGGAATAGTATCAGGAAATTAGAATAAACACTATCTTTTAAAGGAGAGAATTTGAAAATTTAGAAAATTAAACTATTTTTGTGAGAAATTAATAGGAATTATGTTAAATCATTACACACACATGTATATATGTTATATATATATATATATATATATATATATATATATATATATATATATATATATATATATATATATATATATATATATATATATACGGTAATATACAATCAAAAACTCAATTTTTTCATGGAAGAATTTCTACTAAATTGTTTTAAACAATCGTTGTTTAAAACGTGCAATATGGATATGATTAAACGGAATAGATTATCAAAATAAATATTTTTAGATTTTACCATATCCAATAACATCACTCCAAATAATTATTTGAATATTTTATTCCTAAATAATTCCAAACGCTAACTCTTGTCAGACGACAAACTCCCACTGCATTCTATTCAGCAGTCGAGTCAAAGGGGAGATGGCAAGAGTGTTGCGTTTCGTGTCACAGGATACAATGAACCCTCCCGATACATGTTTCATCTCGCGCGCGCTCGAATAACTTCCTCCGCATTTTCACTCGGTACTTTATCACGATTACGTCATCATTTCATTTTTTTTTCTCCATTGAATCATTCCTTTCTTGAAGCTCATTGAACCACCATTGCGTATGGTTCGTCTAATATCTTTCTAACGCAAACCCTCGTCTTTTTTAACGAATTAAATAGTCTTCTGTGACAATATTCCTAATATTCCTTTCCTAGAAGAAGAATTTAAGAAATAAATGCGCTTAAACATGTTTTTCTGATTGTGATAGGGGCTACATAAAACAAACGCAGAAAATAATGTCCTGAAACCTCCGTTTAAATACAATATATATTGATTGCATTATATTTTAAAATAGTTCGCGTGCTATACAGGAGTCACATAGAAGTTTCGTCCTAATAACTGGATCGATGTTCTGAAATTACGAGTAATATTGTCACCTATAGCTTTTGTGCTATAGGTAACCTACAGCTTTCGAGATATGCCACCTATAGCTTTCGTACTATAGATATAAGTGTAACGTTAATGAACAATCATTATTCTCAAAATTTTTCCTGATTTTCATTCGAAAAGGAACTTCATTTTTACAGATTTTTAGTTACAAAACTTTTGCTTTGTTTACAAAACTTTTCCCGATTATATATTTAGTTAGCGTGTGTACAATTTGATCTTTACATCATTCTGGCAATAGCGTAAGAAAAATTAAGAACAATTATTTAAAAAAAAATAATATTGCTACGAAATATGAATTTAAGAGATGAAATAGAATTCAGTGATAGCGCCCGACACAGTTCTTTTGGATCTATTAGGCATCTCTACTTTAATTAAAAATAAATCAAACATTTCATATCAAAATTCTTTAGTGCAAATTTCAGAGAGATAAGTTCAATAAAAAGAAATATGCACGTATGGAATATAAAATGATATAAAAGGAGGAAATGTATTTAAGTAACGAAAACTGACATTTTTATTCAGCTGATTTAAAATTTTTCTAGTGCTTCATGTACCACAGCTTCATTCTTCCACATCAATTCTTAGATTTCTTTTCCTTTCGTATTTCATATTCTCTTCATAACGAGTCACGTGCAAATTATTTCATAGTTTTCTGTCAGACGGATCGAAATTCAATTTAATAAATAAAAGTCAAGTTTTTATTTCATAAATCCCTTTTTATATTAATCCATGTTTTATAAATAATGCCATGTTTTCTCTTACCATGTCGCAAATAATTGTTAAATTTATTGTAATATTATAAGTAATCAGGGTGTACTTAGTGTATTACCTATCAATTATATTGTTTAATTTCCCCCCCGAATCGAATTTTTCATCGGAATTAAATCCCAGACTCCATTGTTCTGGATGTTCCTTCTTTTCACATTTTCCTTTCTAATGCTTTTTATTATTTACTTATTCCACCATCATTATTACAATTTTTTTCAATCGTTTTCCTTTCGTCTCTTCGAATAAACATCACGGAATTACGGTAAATGAAAATGCCGTGTTATGTAAAAGCCTTTTTGAAATTGAACGTACTTTTTTTTTTATTTTGATCCGTATTTGTTCGGACTCCTCTTTGATTTAAACAAATAAATAGTATTATGAATGATATCATTATTTTTTGTGTTTTTGTTAAATTACCACTATTCTGATCCATTACTATTTTTCTTGTTTTCACAGTTTAAATACAGGTTCACAAAAAAAACGCCATGGGAAATTCCAAGCTTCCGAAGCAATATTTAAGCAACACTGTCAATGTTTTATATTTTCTGTTTTCATTCGGTTAGAAGCTAATGTTACCATTTATTTTATTCAAAATTTAATAAGCCGTTGAAATAAATAGTTTCACTCTATCCGTAGAAAAGATGGAACTTCATTTATAATACAAAAACAAATTCCTTAGCAATGAAATTGTCTCAACGTTCACCCACATACTCAGGTGGGATGTCATATGTCTGTGATGTATGTTAAAAGAATTTCAGATTTAAATCTAGTCTTGACAAGCTTCGACAGTTTCATACCTAAGAAAAACTATTTAAATGTGATATTTGTGGGAAGTATATATGAAATCTAAAAGGGCATCATCTTATTCATAGGGGTGATAATCCATATAAATGTAATGTTTGTGGAAAGAGATTTAATCTCAAATCCCATCTAAAAAGGCATAAGCGTATTCATACGGCGATAAGCCGTATTTTTGTGATGTGTGCAAAAAGAGACTTAATCCAAAATCCGAGTTATATAATCATCGTAGCATTCGTAAGGGAGAAAAAAAATATGTTTGTGATGTGTGGAAAAAGCGATTTAATCATTTTTCACATTTAAAAAAGCATCGACGAGTTCATTCAGGAGACACGCCATATGTAGCATTACCAATCGCCTTTTAATACTACTATGTTTTTTTTTTATATTTTTCTATGTTACAAAGACTTCATATATTCTAAGAAAATTAAGTTTACCATTGTACCTTCCATTTATTTTCTGATTGTGTTCAACGTAATCCTTCATAATTTCTTCCCAATCGAGTTTTTAGAGGAAAATAACTTTCCCCCGTCGGTGTAGTTTTTTTTACAACGTTTTTCTGAATTTCACTTGGTGTGTGTGTGTGTCATCAAATTTTCGATCGTTAATTTAACCAACTTCCCATCAAATTTGAAATATTGGGAATCGTTCGTACTCGCCCAACAATGCAATATTTAGACGTTTGCGGCAAGTTTTAACTAATATTTCAATAATTTTAATAAGTCAAAAGCCTAATTTTAATAAGTAAGCCTCTGGGAGCACCGGGCACTCCCCACGCAGCATGCGGTATCGTGAACCTATTGTACTCACAAGGGGAGATACTATCTCCCCTTTACTATCTCCGAGATAGTAAGGGTTGCTAACTTTTAGTCAGTAATCATTCGCAAGAAAGAAAGTTTCCAATATTTGGCGCCATGTCTTATCACAATAATTTTTTCTGAATTCTGGTTCCCATTCTTTTTTTTAATAGAATGACTTACAAACTTTCAAATGCATGTTTTGATTTTATGAGTATTATGAATTTTTTAATACTCTCACAAATGTCTCTTTTTAAGTGAATTTTAAAGTTAAAAATAACTAACAGTTTTAACTAATATTTCAATAATTTTCTCTAATAAACTTTGCCACCATATAAAAACGTTGTTTTTAAAAACGTTGGTTTTTATATCGAATTATTACTTTATGTAATATATTTATTACTTGTTTTATTATCTAATTACCACTAATTGTTATAAGCTCCTACATAACTAGTTGTGTTTATATTGCAACAGTGTTCAGTAATTGAATATAATTGATGGTTATATCGGTAGCGATAGAACCACAAGTCGTGATGGTGAAAAACGTGCTAAATAATTCTAATTGATCCATAATGATCAATAAAAATACGATAACAGTCTTTCATTATCCAAAGCTATAGTTTGAAGAAACAACTAGGCATAAAAAATTTCAGTGAAAAATAGACAAAATGAAAAGGTGATACAACTATTTAATAAGGCATGTGGTCCCCTCTGATAGACGGTCTACGCTGCACAGTGATTCCCAATACATTCTCGTGGCATTGTGGATAAATTGTAAGCTCAAAGAGTTACAATTAAACCCTTAAGATACTCCTATATTATAACTAAAATTTACCCTACTTCTGGTAATATTGACGTAAGACTTCATGAAAACAGACAAATTTATTTGAATAAAACACTATTCTGTACCCATAATAAGCAGACTAAATTTTAGCCACATATACCTCTGCTGTTTATTAATAATAATAATAAAAAAAAACATAATGATACTTTTTTTAAATAGAGATTTCTTTCAGACATCGAACTATATGATTCAGTGTGACCACAAGGAATGAAAAAATATTTAAATATTAATTTCTACAAAATATTTTTAAGGATTACACAAGATAAATGTAAAAGTTATTGGAAACAGCATTCACAGGTTTGGCAAAAAGGTCACTCAAAACAATATTTTTCGTTAACAATTAGAAAGGTTTCTCCCAACTTTTTATCGTCATTCATTATTATACATTTTTTAACCTTTCTGCTTATAGTGTCTTATAGAGAACCCCATATGTTTCGTACGTTAATCTAAGAGTAATCCATTAAATCAACTCACAAGGCGAGTGAGTTTCATTAAACTATAAAAACCTATGACGCAAGATGGCTATATTTGTTCGCTTTGACCAACAGTTTACCGTTGATAGCAGTAAAAAATTCTATTGGACACTTTGCAAATGTATTCGCAGTCAGATGGTTAGATTTCAAATCAACATTTTTACACTGCTTTCCCTCTATATCCAGAAGCACCATAGATATGATCAAATTAATTAGAATCCCCATTATAAATTTATTCTTTCTTTAAATTACATCTTAGTTTGGGGTCTATTAAAGATTATTTTTACTCTCAAACCATCATAATATTTTAGTTATCTATTTCTTTTTCAACTAAATGGAAAAACATGATACGTTTGCTACT
>BMAW01088269.1:0-22126 GCA_019974015.1 Nephila pilipes
TTTGTGTGTGTGTGTGTGTGTGTGTGTGAGTGTCAAGCTAGTTAAATGTCTCCAAAGGGAACTTTGGGTCAGGCATCTGTTGGGGCTGCTACCGTCAGGAATCACGCAGATAATTGTACGTGAATATGAGGAAAAAGCCAATGATTGTGATTATGTGAAGATATTATTATTAGAGATTTAAGTTAACTCCTAAAAAATTCCGAAAATTGTTAAATACGCACCAGAAAAATGCTGTACGTACCTGACAAGACTTTTATTATGGACTGCAGACCTATTTCGATGGATGGATGTTAGTACTAAAAGTTGAAACCTTCGATCAACTCCGGGATTTAATCTTTGCAGATCAGAAGAAAAAAAAAGTTTAAAGAATACTATTTGGATGAATGGTCCATAATTAATTCACGTAGCAAATTGGCTGAAAAATCTGAAGAATTCGAAGATGTGAGAAAAACATTTCGAAATAAACCAGCTAATTCATTTTCGAGTGACAAATATGAAGTTACAGGAACGAGCAATTTGGAAGGTTTGACTAAAATCCTCGAAGATTTGAAAATCTCATAAACGAGTCAAACAAGCCTGAAAGAGAACGTTTTGGATCTAGTCGCAGAATGGAATTCGAAAAAAGAAGGCAACTGAGATGTTTTTACTGTAACGCTCTTGATCATTTGCGTCCAAACTGTCCAAAACTGAAAAAAACTCCAGAGCTTGTAAATTCTGTTTCTGAATGCGACGCAAGAACAAATTTTTTCCAGCCATATACTTCTCATGTCAGTACCGAAATCCTTCACGACACTGGAGTCACTATAGATATTGTTTGACGTAGATTTGTGACACCGGAGGATATGACTGATGAACATGTATGGGTGCAACAACCTTTGGATGCTCGTTCAACTTGCTTACCACTAGCAGAAGTTTTTATTGAATGTGAGTGGAGCAGAACATTCTCAAAAGCAGCTGTTATTCCAGATGAACTGTATCGTGGTTATTATCTTCTAGGGAATAGGACTGCTGCTGTCTTCGAAAACGGAGGAAGCATTTCATTGCACCAAGTGAATGTGGTTCAAACAAGAAGACAGAAATTGATGGAAAATGAAGGGACTTCTGAACATTTGGTAGAAGAACCCCAAAGCACTGTCATTAACAGTGAAGATACGAATCCAGTAGCGGAGGAACCCCTTTATACTGACGATTAATCCCAGGCTGAATTAACCAAACTTGAAGTGGATCAGCTCGTGCAAGCATATAAGGAAGATGCAGAATTAATGCCCTTGATGAAAGATTTTGAAAAGTGTGGAGATTCGAAAGAGTACGAGTATTAAAAAGAAAAAACACTGGTAAAACGGAAAGTAGATAAAAGTGGGTTGGAAAGGAAACTAATTTTCATACCCACTAAATTCCACAAAGATATTTTCAAAATGTGCCATGAAGGTGTCACTGGTCATTTGGGAGCGATCAAAATGAAGGAACACTTGGTGAAGTATTTTTTTTTGAAAAAATGTTTCAAGGATTGCGAAGACTATGTCAAATCTTGTGATCCTTGCCAAAGGGTGGGAAAATCTATGCTAAGTGTGAGAAATTGGCTGAAGAATATTACTAGATTGATGAAATTCTTAGCTGAAGAAGTCGAAGGTTTAGTTGAAACACAAAAAATTATAGGTACTCTTTTTCCTGATAACATTTTAAAATCTTCAGTAAATTTTTTTAATATAGATTCAAAAGTAGTAAACAAAAATAAGAAAATTTCACCCTTTTGTGTTTTATGTAATACATCAGAGCATTGACCTCAGAATTGTGAAACTGTAACAGAATATGAAACTCGTGTCCAAAAACTTAAAAGTTCTAATCGTTGCTTTTTATGTACTAACCGTGTACATAGAATTACAAACTGCCTTCGTAAAAGCACTGCGCGATGTATTAAAAGCAACATCATGTTTCCATTTGTCCACCTCCTCGTAACACTCAACTGCTAATAACTAATATTGAAGTAAATCATATAAACATACCAAAAACAATTTTTACACATTTACAAACTACTTGCTTGCATGTTACTGGCCCTACCGGCATTACTAAACTAACACGCTGCATTTTAGATGGAGGTTGCCAAGCAAGTTTTGTCGATATAAATATCATTGACAAACTGAAACTAAATGTTATAAATTCAAATTATCTTAGAGTTCAAGCTTTTGAATCTTCTTTTACTCAAGAGCAACGTCGTTGTGTTCAGCTGACACTTTCAGGATTGAGGAGTAAGCCATTGATTTTCAACACAGCATTTGAAAGCAACAACTCGTACCCTACACATCCAGGTGCTACACTAGAAATAAGTCAATTTGCTCATAAGAAAAAACTCAAACTTGCTGATCCACCTGATAATTCTTCATTGACCATTGAACTGCTTATTGGTGGTGATTGTTATTGGCAAATTGTTACAGCAGATTCTTACATTGTTTTGTTGCAAGAAGATGTCAGCCCAAGACACGTATGGAAAAAGGCTCGCAATAAAAAACTGATTGAAGGCAGAGATGGAAAATTTAGATCGTGCATTTTACGTACAGGAGGAAAAGACATCACTCGTCCTGTACAGCTGATAATCCCTCTTGAGATTGATCAGGATGGGGAGGATGTTAGGATTCGTTAAACGTATAATATTTAAGATTTGTTAAATATATAATCTTTCGGATTCGCTCAATGTACTTCCTACATCTGTATGTTTATCTTGAGTGGCAACTGTATTAAAAAATTGTTGATGCCTGTCATATTTTGGTAACGGAATAAACCGAATTTGTCAGAAAATCGCTTGTTTTTTACGTTCGTACTTTATACGTGATTATAAATAGTTCAGTCTAATATTTTACTTTACTTAGATATTCTTTACTTTATACGATTGTTCGAAATCATTCACTTATATAAACCAACACCTGCATAAAAATCCATCATATCTACTACTTTTATCATCAAATCATTTATATATACACTATCTTAAAATGAGTTCTTAACTTGGTTGGGAAACATTCTGTGATGTATTTGAACAAGAAATTTACATCCACCGAACGAAAATACAATACCACTGAAAAAGAATGTATTTTCATCATTTATGATGTCAAGAAATAGCGATGCTATTTGGATAGATAGTATACATTTTACATCCAGAATAACCGTAATCCTTAGAATGGCTTAAGAAAAACTCTGGTGTTAATGTTAGACAAATGAGATGGTCATTATCTATGCAACCTTAGAACTATAAAGTCATTCATAAAAAAGGGAATCAGCACCGAAATACTGATTGCTTAAGTAGACTATTTTAGCGGGAAAATTATATGTGAAAAAGATGTACTTTAAGTAATAATTCAGTGGAAAGCAAATTTTTTTGTATACGTGAACACATTGTAATTGTATATGTTTTCTTTACTTTATCTCATTAAATACACATAATGTAATTACTTAAATGAGTAAACCTTTCCTGAAATGTTTTTTACTGACGAGAAAGATCTTAACGGGAAGGGGCTATGACATCAGGGCTCGTATACTCCCTGTTTATATAACTATTTATTTACTTTTTTTCTTGTCAGTTTATTCTTCGAATATATATACTCTACACTTAATTGAAGTCACTGCACTTAATGAAAAGGAAATTGGTCCACCCAGACAGTTTCGAAGACGAGACGTTATCCTTGGCAAGACTATAGGTCTGTAAGATGATACGTGACATATTAACTTAATAATAAAAGATTTTATATAGGAAATAGATGCTTCGAAATACACTCTATAACAAAAGAAAAATGGCACACCAGGTTTCTCTATTGTAATGAAATTTCGTATATGAAGACATTTGCACCGAACATGCAAATGATTGAAATATGGTGTCCAATGAATAAACAGAGATAGCTACAGCGCATCGGAACTGCGCACACAACACGCGTATTTAAGAAACGAATCTCAATTTGATAGCCAAATTTTCTGTTGTCTTGCAATTTCAACAAATGAAAAAAATATCTCACCACAGGATTTGAGTTCATTACGAGCTACTGTCAGAGTTTGAAAGAGGTCGTATCATTGGAGTAAAAGTCACAGATTGGGCAAATCAGAGAATCGCTCGTCATATGGGTTTAAGCGATTAGAAGATGCTAGCAAGATTAAGTGGACAGTGGTCGATTTCAAGTTCAACATGATAGCGGTCTAACTAGGGTCACTGCAGATCGGGAGGATACAGTAATTGTCAGATTAGCGTTTTGGACACCTTGGCGCTTTAACAAAGTGCCTGATTTATCGTTATCAATCATCAGACGTGTGACTCGCACACGAGTGTCCACCATGACCATTTACAGATGGCTGATAGAGCGAAATCTAAATCGAAATCTACGCCACCTATAACTCACGCCTCCACACAGTCGAAGAAGATTACAGTGGTGCTTGGCTCCATCAGACTCGAATGATGTTGACTGAGGACAAATAGTGTTTAGTGACGAATCCCGCTTCCCACTGGGACCTGATGATTTGACCTGAAGACGTTTCTGGAGACGCCCAGGGCAGCGTGCCCATCCAGCTTTCACTATTGCTCTCCACACAGGCCCACAACCAGGAGTTATGGTCAGGGGTGCCATTTCCCTTGATAGCCGGCCCCTTTGGTCGTCACTAGAGGCATACTTACAGCACAGTGGTAAGTCGACGTCATTGTGAGACTTGTTTTCCTACCTTTCCTTTTGCAGTACCCTGGCCTTTATTTTTAGGAAGATAATGACAGACCACATATGGCAGCTTTTGCCATGAACTGTTTTACTGCTTTTCAAACACTTCCTTGGCCAGCCGGATCTGTATCAAACGAGAATGTCTGGAATATGATGTGAATTAGACTACATCTGAAAGGGAATGTTGATGATCTAGTCCGGCAATTAAAACAAATTTAGCAAGAAGTACTGCAGCAGATCATCAAAGAGTTTTATCATTCTATGCCACGTCGTTTTGCACCTTGCATACAGGGCAAAGGTGGGTCAACACCTTATTGAGCTCGTTACTTTGTATCTATGAAACTATGAAATAAACCATTGAATTTTTCTGTAATTTTAATCTTTTTCTACAGTGTACATAATGTTCTTATCCGTAAATTTTTGTCTTGTTCGGACAACTTCTTCTTGGTGCACCGCTTTTTTTTATAGATTGTATAATCTTTTTCAAAAAATCCTATTTTATTCCATATTTTATCCTGAGGTTGGATCTTTACATATTTTCCACTTGATGAAATAATAATATATATTCAATTAGCGTTAGATTGAATATATAGCATGATGATTCAGTGCCAGAAATATGAAACAAATAACCAACCAACATAACGTTCAATATTTAATGAGACTCCTTAATTGCTTCTACAAATTTCAATATGATGGAACAATTCGTAACATATTGAACTCTAATATAGTAACCATAATAATATCAAAATAAATTGACTGAAATACATAATTACGTATTATAACAATTAAGTATTTTTTCGAATACTATACTTTTCCTTAAGTATTTTGAAAATAATGAAATTGAGTGATATAAAGGAAATTTACTTAATAATACTTTATATGCATGTAAAATATAACTAATCAGTTCGCTTAAGTCTTAGCCCTTTTCTAATTTTTGGCACTATAAGCTACATTGGAATTTTATATTCATTTAAAAATTGGAAAAAAAAGTATAATTGGAAGAGAATCTTTGCGGAAAAAATTTGTTTTCTTTCATTTTTGTTTGTTTTTTAACCACTTTACTCACTCCAAATCTAGAATTTATTTTTCTGCTAATTATTTACTAGGACTTTGTAATAAAATCACTTTAAAAGAGATGGTGTTTTTTTGCAATACACATATCTCACATTGAATTGCAATGCAATTTGTTATTTATGGATTTCTTGAGATATTTACTTTCCTCATCACGATTACTGAGTTTAAAAAATTATTTCACAACATGAATCGTCTTTCAAATTTACTAAATAATAGTATTATTTATTTATAAACCTGGAACATGTAGTTCCCCGCTAGTTCTTATAATTGCATAAACCAAATTCAAGAAATTGAAAGCGGAGTCGACGGAAGTAGTAAACCTGCGTAATAGAATTATGTCATACAAAATTAAGTAACCATAATAAAAGTGGATTTCACGAAATAATTTCCAAATTATCAATGTTTTGACTAAGTCAATATAACTGATATTTCACTGAAAACTTTTAATAAAACTCGTGGTGTTTCACACACACAAACATCGCGGAAATCTAAATAAGCGATTAAAAATTGTATATTCAAATATTATAAGAGAATCGGTACTTTCAGAATACTGTTCAAAATTAAAATGCGTGTTATTCTTGTTACAAAAATGGGTTTTCCTTGTCTTAAGTAACAATAAAATAGTTTCAATGAGTCATTCATCGTGATTTTTATACAAATCTATTTAAATTAAAATTAATAATTAATAATAAGAATGCTAATGGTTACAAGCCCAGTATTTAACTAATGAATTATCTGAAATACATTCGTTATACAATTAAAACTTGCACACCAAGATGTAAGAGTGGAATTGTTGCGAAACTTGGCATGAAGATACGTGTCAGGAAATGATTAGAAATGCAGTTTGTGATTACGAATAGCATAAAGTCACTAGAGGGTTTTGAACTTTGTTCTCCTTTGATTATAAAACAGGTAAACAGAACTGGTTTAAGTGCATTTAGCCTGCTGCAAAGAAACGCTTTTTAACTAGACTTGTTATTAAGCCATCATCAGAGACAATATGAGCAGCTATCACAGTTCGAGAAGGGAAGATGGAAACCGGGTGGTCAGCTCAGCGAGTAGTTTGTCACCAAGGTCGTTCTGACTTTAGTGTGAGGAGATGTTGGGACCAGTAGACAAAAGAGAGGCATGTTATGCAGCGACTTAACTTAGGACGCCCTCGATAGACCAATAGCCGAGAAGATCGTCACATCATACGACACTCAAGCACAGCGCCAGCTTTCTCATCGTTCACAATCCATGAACAGGTAGCTCCCTCACTACGGGCATTTCGGTCAGTCCGTACTATTGCAAAGCGCCTGGCAGAAGGACAGTTTCTATCGCGGCGCCCATTTCGTATACAGCCATTTACAACCCACTCACCGTCACCTCCGTTTGGAATGGTGCCACGCTCGAAGGGACTGGAATCCAGTTGAATGGAATCAAGTCGATTTAGCGACAAAACCAGATTCATTTTGGTCAGTGAAGACAAGTGTGTACGTGTATGGAGACTCTGTGGTGAACGCCTCAATCCTGCATTCCCTGTACAGGGGCAAACCACTCCCATAAATGGTGTGATGGTATGGCGAGCTGTCGCATACCACGAACGGTCACTCTTAATATAGATCCACGGCACCATGATAGACCAGTTCGTGATATTCTTCAGCCACATGTGTTGACACTCATGGCAGGGCTCCTAGGAACCATTTTTCAACAGGAAAATGTTCGCCCACATACAGCAAGAGTTTCACACGGCTGCCTCCGCTACATTTCAACCCTTCACTGCCCTGCTGGATCCCCAGATTTGTCACCGACCGACCATATCTCTGATCATTTAGTTGTTAGATCATGTTGGACAGTGCACGAGTTTGTTCGAAGTAAAGGCGCGTTTACAGCAACTATGGAACGAGATTTCGTAGAAAATCATAAGGGACTTGCACGCCTCATGCATTCATGCTATAGTTGACCGTGTCACACCATGCATTCATACTATAGGTGGTCCAACAGATTACTAAAACATCCATTCAGTTATAATTTCTCCTACATTAAATGATCGGTTTGCTTTGATTTTGTAATCACTTGCTTACATCAGTGTTGTATTTAAGTATGTGAAGTTTCGCGTTATTCAGACAACTCTTTCTTAGAGCGCAAATTTGTATATCTGAGAAATTTTAATTTTTTTTGTCCTTAGTTAAAGATGATATAATCAGAAACAACTCTTAATTTTTGTACCATACCTACACACTTTTCTTTAACTTCATGGTAGCCTTTTGGGCAGATGCACGTTTTCTTTGAAGAAAACCAGCCAGTTGATTCAAATGTGCAGTTGGCGTCCTTGCCACATTCACATGCTATAAAAATACACAAGGCAAAAATACATGTAGCTCAAAAGTTAAGTTAGAAGAGAGTGTTTTTGTAAGGTTATATAATAAAAAAGAATTCCATAACAAGAATATTAGATAACAAATAAAAAAATATTTACAGAAAATTAATTAGTTGTACATCGTTAAATAAGATTCATAATTTAATTGTTCATATACCCGATGGAAAAGTCAGTTAAAACGTAATATGTATGAACTGAATCATATATTTTTTTTTATTTATTTAAGATTACTTTCATTCGTCACTTATTCAAAATATAAGTTTCTCTCTCCTATAGCATTAAAGTTTTAAGCAACTGGCACAGAAAAAAATCAAATAAACCTTTTTATGATTTTGTTTGGAAAAATCAAAGTTATTTTTTACACATAAATAGTTATACTTTGTGAAATTTAAAGGATGCATGCTGATGCCTTTTTATGAAATGTAAGTTGAAAGGATAAATTATTAATACCCAAATATTTTAATGTAAATTAATGCATGCTGAAAAGATCAATTATTGCATTTTTTGAAAAACTAATTACTTGAATTAGGTTTTTAATTTCCTATTTCGAGTTGTTTTCTTTCCTATCCTTAACAGTTCATTCACTGCATTGTAATTTCAAGGACAGTTTTCAAAAATGTGTATAGACATATAATTTATAAAACATATTGCAAAATGGAAGTATTTAACCTACATTATTTGCCTATGTTAAAGACACATGTTGTCTATAAATCATACCACTTGCTTATTAATACTGTTGCAAAGTCATTAAAATACGATTTGTAATTATGCATTATGTATACGTTTTAGCTTAATCATCTTCCTTCAATAATAAGCCAAACCGATTCAGAATTATAAAAATGTCTTCACATTTTTGTTTGAAAAACTTGGACATAGTTAACAAAAATTATTGAAACACATTCAGGGTAATTTTAGAAACAAAACGTTAACATCTCATAATTTCAGGTTTCATAAGTATCGAAAAAAAAAATTCTCTACGAATTCAAATTTCAAAAATCTTATTCTTATTGAAACTTTTTTTTATTATTTTTGCTTTTCGAAGATTGTAATACTTCTGATTTACGCTACATATCTGAGTTTCATGGATTCATGCTTTTGAAATTTTCATGAGACTGTCTGAATCATAAGAATTTCAATAACTGTGCAACAACTCTAATCGTGATTTTCATAGATTCTGTGCATTAAAATATTATTTCTTGCACAAATTGAGTATTTTAAGCAATATATTATTAATAAGATTAAATGTATGCAAAATTAATAAATGTAGAAATAATCAAAACTCATAAGAAATTGGTTATGTGAAAAGTCTATTTACTAAAGTAGCATCATCCAGATTGAACTGGTGAAATTAAAGAAAATTAAAACAAAAATGTCGAATAAGAATTTGTTAGAAAATTGGATTACGTTAGTTTAGATTATTATCAATCGTTAGGTTTTTAAGAATACTCCCAGGATTAGTTATTGGCAATGAGTCTGTAGCTGGATTCTGACTTAAGCGGTTGCACAAAGATATTAACAAAAAAATATCGTAGAGTTGCAATTAAGTTGATTTTTAATCAAAATCTGTATATAGTCGTACACAAATAAAACGACGGAAACATTAATTCAACACCAAGCTGGAGAAATAGATAAAATTTCCGAAGCAAAAATGACTGTAACGTGGCAAACGAAAAGAAACTTAATTGTGTAAATAGTTCTATTAAAGGAACTTTATTAACAAAAGAAACATTTAACTCGAAGATGACAGTGTCAAAGAATGACAGTGCAAATGAAATATTATAGTTAGTCATAAATAATTTCCACATCTTATAGGACATTTATTTTGTTTATATTAAATAACAGAAAATACCTATGACCTTCTTCTATCTTCTGGGCAGCTTATTAATTTCTTCCTTGTAAATTGTGTTGGTCTGGATGGAAAAAATTGTTATCTGTGCTTACAAGCGTGCTCTGCATAATTGAAGGTTCCCATTAAAAAGTTTTATAAGGAATTGAAAAACAAGTAGTCTGTTGAGGTAAGGTCTGGGAAATAGGGTGGATGTGATAAAACATATATATATCAACTTGGATGAATAATTTTTTTTTGAATCACTTAAGTAACGAAGATTTTACAATTGATGAGAGCCAGACGCTTTTCGTAGAATTTCTGTTTCCCTCGTGTTAGCTGATGAATGTATGTATCTGCTATAATCGTTACACTGACTAATGATGAATTATATCTCAAAATTTACCACCACTTACACGTATTAAAATCTTATTTTCCACCTGATGTTTGCTTTCGAACTGGGTAGGATTAGTTGATTCTTATCAAGCCACTATCTTTTGCGGACAATATTGTCATAAACAATACATTTTTCATCGCCTGCTATAGTCGTCTCTAAGATATGGAAGTATTAGCAGAATTGAGACAATTGACTTGCGATCATTATTGCATTCACTAAGATGGTGAGATAGTGATACTCTTAAATTGATTACTTTCCTTAATTTCTTCAGGTGGCAACGAATATCTGATTGTGTTACATTCAACCATTCTGCTACATCAATTGCTATTCATGAGGAATTATCTCCAAACATTACCTTTAAGAAGTCGTAAGGTCCTCCCTACTTTCATCTTTAGCTTAAGTACGCATTTAGGCATAGGAAAACATTAATTGATACAGATCAAAGAGATCTTCAACAGATAACCTGGAAAACAAATGCATATACTCCAGTCAAAGCTTATAAATTAACTACCATAATATATAGAATAGGATCTGCGTCACTTTTACTTACTAGGTAAGTAAATTAACTGTAGTGTTTTCCATGATTAAGATAATTTAAAATGCCTTTGAATATATGATACATGTCACAAATAAAGAAGCTGGTTGATATAACTTCTCACAGTAATCATAACTGAAGCTTTTAAAATTTCGGCCAAGTAATAGTTTTTTTTTATCTTGCTTATGAAACTACCATAATAGAAAAAGATTAAAATAGTTTATTCTTTTTAATGCTTACGAAAAAAACCACTGCTACCAATTTTAATATGATTATATTATTTTTGAACATGTTTTATTAAATCCAAAAATTTTAAAAGAAAATAATTTTATTGTAATATTTTCCGTTCTGCAGCTATTACGTCATATAAAACACATCACATATCTGTTATGATTTCTGTACTAAACGCATAATTTGGATAGCTCCTTTTTCAATAATTTTCATAATTAGATTAAAAACAACATTATAATTAATGCTATCAAATGAACAAAACCCCAAAATGATAGAATTAGGAGTATTCTGTATGAAAATATAATTATCTTGAGAATTACTTATACCCGTGGATAAAGAACAACATTAATGACTTCGCCTACTTTAGAATATTTCTCAAGAGTCCAGAATGACAATTAAGAAATAGTAAATTTATACAAAAATACTTGACAAATGTTTCTAATTGTACTAAAATCATTCCGTCGAGAACGACCTTCCCCCATCTACACCAAATTTCCATTCCACAACTATCCACGATCGGAGTGGTTTCAGAATTTGGTTTCATACACCCCGTAATTATTTAATATTTTTCGAATATCTTGTAATATAGTATAACTAAAATCATAGAAAAAATGGATTTTGGGGAAAGGATTTCAATGAGTTTTGAAATACTCTGAAATATGTATATTATTCTGAATTACAATTTACATTTCCATGCCACATACATAAATAAGAGTTTCCAAATATGAGGAATTTCAATGTGTTTTGAATATTTTTTCGGAAAAATTATGGGAAATCAAAAACATTGTTCTACGAGAGAACCTTGTACTGTTTAGAAATCAAAATCTTCTTTCGAGGGAAGAGGCGTGTAAACGACTAGAAACCACCATGAAACAAGAAAACAAAGCTCTTAATGTTAAGAAAAATTGCTTACAAACATAACATTAGATATTAGTACTTGTATTTCACAAACTTGAAATACTATTAAAGGTTCATGAAACCAAACTTTCCATAAAATATAGAACAGAGGGATTACAAACGAATATTTTTTGTTAATTAACTTAAAGTTTTCATAATAACAATTTTACAGTGACTGACATCTTGAAAATACTAATAATTGTTTCAAGAGTTTATCCAAATGATACTGAGTTATGATTTCGTATTCAGGTAAGTATTATATTACATATTCAGAGTATTACATTAGCTTCGTTCAATAATATAACATTTTAAGGGAAGTAATTATTAAAAATATTTGAATAATTTAGGCTAAAAATATTTGTAATAATACGTATTGTTCTAAAAAAATATTATTTTTTTTCATAGGAGCTGCCTTTTAAAGTAAATTTAAAAATGGAGATATCTCTTTCATATCAAATTGCTCTCGAAGAATTTAAATTTTTATTTTGGTATTTTTGTTGGAATTTTATTTCAAGTTTTTTAACGAGTGGTATTAGTTTAGAAATTATACGATACGATATAAGTGAAACGATACGATATAAGTGAAACAAATTTTATTTCCCAGCACCGAATTTAACTCTAAATGTTACGTAATGCAATCATGTTGCGAACCTAAAATTTCTGCAGAAATGGGATAATTTCATACAGTCCAAAGATGTATTTCCTTGTACGACGATTGTTTTTGAAACAATTCAATTCGAAATTTAATACTTTTAGAATTTGTTTGAGAATGTTTTAAGAAAAGGCTTCAATTTATTTTATGAAACTTTATTTTAGTAATCTATATAAACTGAAGTCAAATAGTAATGAAACAGATAAAATCAGTAGAAAGGTCATAGCTTTTCTGAAACATTTGGTTAGTGTGAGCAATATGTTTATGTTTAACGACGTAGTTTCCACTCACCAAAACTTTCATACGTATGATGTTCTTAGTTTTACTGTCCTGGTTGAGTTTCCTCATACACATGATCTAAAAGCATTGTTTCCTTTTTTTTTTAAGGATATGTGATTTATAAGTATGATTAGCAGTTTCATTAACCTTTAATACTAAAACAAATATGTGAGAAATATTCTCCTTAATACATGTGTATTTTAAGCGCTTTTTAAAAGTTAGAAAACAATTGAACAATACCTTTGCACGAAGAAATTGTTACATTGCCAAATTCAGGTGGACACACACAAACTGTATTCCCATCCTTCAGTTCGCATGTTCCCTTGTCACATTTGCATTCTGAAAGAGATGATTCATATAAGAAATGTGAAACAAAAGGATCTTTGTTATACTTGATAGTTAAAATCATAAGAAACACTTTATTTGCGGATTTCGAATTTAAGTGCCGACATAAATCATTTGAATAGTCTAACAAACTTTTAAAACAATTTTTTTTTAAAAAAAATTTTACGATATTTAATAAAAATCGATAATAATATTTTATCTTTCAGAGCACGAAGGAAAAGTTATAATATTTTAGAGTGATACTTTTAAATTTTTTTCAGAAATTTAAAGAAACACCCAATCACTAGACACAAAGGCCACGGTTAAACATTGATCGTGGTTACGGACTCATGAAGGAGGTTTCGTCGAGTCGTGTGTTCTGGTCTAGATGCCACTAAAGACCCGCCGTGTAGCCGGAGTTGATGCATGTTAAATCTGTCTAGGTTCAAAGTCCTTCCTTTGGCGTGGTGTAGCAGTTAGGAGATGCCACCTCTGAAATGGTCTTCGTCATTTGACTGAGGTTAAAAATTGTAAGATCCGTTCCCGAAGCCTTTGTGTTGCTTTTATTGCGAAATTAATAAAACTATTCAATCTTTAGATACATTTATTTTTCTCCTGCAAAATTGCGATACATGGATATTAGTTTTTAAATATAGTTTTCTGTAATTTCAATATATTGAATAAGAAATGGCATTTAAGTTTTAAGTATTTTATTTAAAATAAAAAGTTACCTAAAAATTGTACACATTTTATAACTTTCCTATTTTTCATCGAAACTAGTCCAAAAGCCATCAGCGTTAATAGCTCAAAGGAAACAAGATTTGATGTTCATAGGCTAATTAAATAACTCTATTAGCATAACAAATTATCTACAAGAGTATAATTTTTCCATTATGAAATCATTTTATGGAACGGGTATAAAATTGTCTGAAAAGCTTACGATCCAAATTTCATTCGAATTTGATAATTTATTGCAGAGAATTTCGCCAAAACTAAGAGGCTAAACAATTAAAATTACATTGAGATATAGGTCCATTATAGCTGCTCTGATTTTGATTGTAAACTGTGGATAAAAAGATTTTTTTAACTAACAACTGGGAGTAAAATGGATAATCGTATTCTGAGCTGAAATTATCATGGCTGTAATGAAGGTGCAAAAGTAAAAAACATCTGGCTATTAGTACTATTTTTTTTTTGTTTGAATTTTTAGAACAATTTGGTTTATCTTTTTAAAATTTATATTTCCTAATTTAAAATTATGAAAAACACATTTTGCTGGTAATATGACCAGTGAAAGAAACAGACAACTTTCTTTTTTACTCAACAAATCCATATTTACAAAGTTTCACTTCACTTAAGGAAAAATTAAACAATGCAAAAAGGCACAGATTTATTATTTTTATGAACAAAATTTATTTTTATTTTTGAAATAAATCGAATAAAAAAAAGAAAAAAAAAACAAGTTCATATGCCCTTGACTCCAGCCTTAATTTTTTGTTTGTTTGATGATGTATTGACAAGGCTTAAGAAAGAAATAAAGGAAATAAGAAACTGGATAATAAGAATAGTATCAAAAATGAAGTAAAAATACAAGTATTACAGCCCCTAGTCACGTTAGTTGCAGTTATTACTGACCACATAATTCTACAACTGCAGTGTTCCCTAAACATTTTGTGTCATATATGAACCATAAACGATTTGAGGAAATTCCACACGTAATATTGAAAATTATTAAAAGAAACTACCCATAAAGGAGATAAACTCACTACATTCGAAGTCCTGAGAAGCAGGGAGAATGATGACTGTTCTCATTAAAGGCAATTCGACGAATTCCACTCTCTAATTGTACTATTATAGCTTCTAGTTAGTTACCTCTTCGAATTAGTGAAGTCATCAGTTGGTTAACTTTGATATTAACATTGAAACCACCAAGTGGCTGTATTATAAGGAGTGACCGAATACCTCAAGTATTGCAAGGAAAAGTAGAAAGTTTTTAAATTAATTATCTACAACTTTTGTATGTTACATTTCTCTTTGTTTACGTAACTGGAAAAATAATTCTTTTTTCCCCTATTGTTTATCGTTTTACGATCGGAAAATTATCATCAGTGAATTGGTGAAGGTAACTTTGAGAAGTGCATGATAGAATGTTTTATCGTCAAAGTTTGAGAAGATCGCTTAATGTATAGATATGCATATCTAACACCCATAACTTAGTAATATTTTAACAGAAATTTAGAAAGTTTTGCAACTTAGGCTAAATTTATGACGAAAAATTAGCAAAATTCAAACACTGAAGCTGTTATGAAAGAATTCTTCATTACGAGTTAGCAAACAAAAATATTTTTCATTAATATCCTTTCATGTCATAATAAAGTTCCCTTTGAGCCATTATCTTAGAAACCGATTTTGCATAATTTTTTTAATAAAAGTTACAAAAGTTACTAAGATATATCTCTTTTTCTTTACAACTATAACAAGGTATTTCCATTTACACACACACACACACATATATATATATATATATATATATATATATATATATATATCTGTGTGTGTAGTATATATATTATCCTCCTCTTAGCGAGAAGAAGGGGGTGCCAGCTCAGATGTCGTCCTCGTCACTTGACCGTGGTTCAAAATTACGAGATCCATCGGCAATAGCTCACGTGTTGCTTCTTATGCGACATTAATATAAAACTAAACTAAACTAAAATAAACTAAACTATAAACTAAACTAAACTAAACCTCTTAGCGAGAAATTCTCTATAAAATGTAATTAACGAAGTGAATTAGGTTCATTAATTTATCCATTTACGTGACAGTTTTATTTAAATATCTTTAACTGATATTTCAATCGCAGTTTAACTGATATTCAACTGTAATGATAATTACTAAATCGCAATATGTGAAACGATGTTTTCATGATTGCACTTCGGATACAAAATAATAATTCTGCTATCGACGCAGTTACTAGAAATTTTTTGAATTGATCATTATCGTTGAAAAAGGAAAACAAAATTTTTAGATTTTTCAAAGTTTTCATGAGATGTCATTTTAGTCAATCACGTTTAATAAATGTCGAAAATGGAAAAAGTTTTCTTTATTTTCGTTATGTGCTCTTCCTATGTTTTCAGTCCAACATTATTATTACACACTTACATGATGCAATGATATAATAATATATACATATTTACCTGGGCCTAATAACGCCTTAAAAGTATCAGATAATTTTAAAAATCTTTTGTATGTTTTTTGATTATTAAACTAAACAATATGATCAACGTGGTTGTAATATAAAATAAATAGAAATGTTATCATACTTGCATTGCATTTCTTTCCTGTATAAGGAAACTGACATTCACATCTGAAGGAATTATTGTCAACTTCGCAAGTACCTCCATTCTTGCAAGGTTGGAGTGTGCACGGATCTATATTATAATAGAATACATTTGTAGACCAGTAAAATACAAATTGTAATATCATATTAGTAATAGTAAGAAAAAAAGAGATATTTACAAAATCGCTCGTTTCTTTGAGAAAAGCGTTTTTGCTCGTATGTATAAACGTAAAATGTCTACATTTTGTAACCATCTAGATTTCATTTTGTTTCTCCTAGTTTCTAATAATTTATTAAAGATTTAATACTTCATAATTTGAAGAACGCAATTGATTTTTTGTCAAATTACTGTTATTCGATTTCAATTAAGAGTTATATTAAATTTAGAAGAAAAAGATGTAAAAAATCATTCAATTTTATTCCCATAGTGAGGAATGTTAAATTATATACATGTATAAAATAACTAAGTATTTGAAGCTTAACTGTTGTGTAAAAATTTAATCTTACCTGACTCACTACAGTTATTCTTACCAGTAAAATTTATTTTTACCTATCTCACAAGTGTTTCCCTTGTACGGAGGTGGACATTCACAAAAAGAGGATGTTCCTTTTGGTGTGCAAGTACCTCCATTCAAGCAAAGGTTGTGTAACATGGGTTTATTTGAAAAGAAAACAAAGCATTTACAGTATATATAGTGATTTCAGTTTCATATAACCTGAATTAATCTGTAACATACAATAAAATAAACATTCCATTCGCATACGTACGATATACGAGTACTTTGACTGGAATGTTCTGAAACTTGAGAAGTATTATTTAACGGAATTAAAATTCCTTCTTCTTTCTAAATTAGTAAGGCATATTGTACGAGTGATACAAGAGTTTCAAATTCCGTGATTCAACAATTTAAAAAGTTATGATTTCTACCGGTGTAGGTATGTAACGCACTACCATAAAAAGAAAGTTTGCTTTTAACAGGTCAATTGAAAAGTCCCCAGCCTGATACATAGATGTCGCTACTAGAATTAAATCCATATGTTTTTTAGCTAGCCCTAACTCTCAAAAGATGCGTGTATAAAATTGATAGCTGTCGGATCATTAGTTTGTGAATTATAGCATTTTGAGTGAAGCAACTTTAGTTATTGTGAAAAAAATGGATAAAAAGGAATTTCGCGTGTTGATAAAATATTGCTTTCTGAAGGGAAAAAATACAGTTGAAGCAAAAAATTGGCTTGATGCCGAGTTTCCGGACACTGCCCCAGGAAAATCAACCATCAAGGATTGGTATGCTAAGTTTAGACGTGGTGAAATGAGCACCGAAGACGGTGAACGCAGTGGACGCCCAAAAGAGGTTGTTACCAACGAAAACATTAAAAAAACTCACAAAATGATTTTGAATGACCGTAAATTGAAATGGAATGAAACAGCAGACACTCTAAAGATATCAAATGAACGTGTACATCATATCATTCATGAATATTTGATTATGAGAAAGCTCTGTGCAAAGTGGGTGCCGCGCGAGCTCACTTTTGACCAAAAACAACGACGAGTTGATGATTCGGAGCAGTGTTTGAAGATGATCAAGCGTAATAAACCCGAGTTTTTGCGTCGATATGTGACAATGGATGAAACATGGCTCCATCATTTCACTCCGAAGTCCAATCGACAGTCATCCGAGTGGACTGCACACGATGAACCCGCTCCAAAGAGTGGGAAAACGCAACAGTCGGCTGGCAAGGTTATGGCGTCTGTATTTTGGGATGCGTATGGAATAATTTTCATAAACTACCTTGAAAAAAGAAGGACCATCAACAGCGACTATTACATATCGTTCTTGGAACGGTTGAAGGATGAAATCGCCGAAAAACGGCCGCATTTGAAGAAAAAGAAAGTGCTGCTTCACCAAGACAATGCACCGTGTCACAAGTCAGTGAAAACGATGGCAAAAATCCATGAATTGGGCTTCGAATTGCTTCCTCATCCACCGTATTCTCCAGATATGGCCCACAGCGACTATTTCCTGTTCTCAGATCTCAAAAGAGTGCTCGCAGGGAAGGAATTTTCGTCGAATGAAGAGATGATCACTGAAACTGGGGTCTATTTTGAATCAAAGGACAAATCGTTCTACAGAAATGGTATCGAAAAGTTGGAGGGTCGCTATAATCAGTGTATCACCCTTGAAGGGAATTATGTTGAATAAAAAAAACTAATTTTGCCAAAAAAAATGTGTTTTACTATGGTAGGCCGGGGACTTTTCAATTGACCTTTTAGTTACTTACGCAACTCTCATTGAAGCTGAATAAAAATAATGTTACACGTAATGGATCATCGGAAACTAAATTTTTCTTTTAATACATTAATTAACAAACGTAATTAAATACAGTTAATTCACTTCTGAAACAGAACACGCCCCTTATGGATACGAAGTTTTGGTATAAGTGTTTTCTCAAAATGAAAGAAGACCCATTTTCGTAAAACTTGGATTAAAATTGTTGGAATTGAAAAGTTTTAAAAACGGCTCTTAAACAATAGCAATATGTAGGTATTACATATATCTACATCAGTTGATAAGTAATAATTTTTCAATTATAGGAACATGGAAGTTAGAAAAAATTTATATTAATAAACATAAATTATTAAATATAATTAAAAAAAAGGGAATTGATGTATGCAGATACTTTTAAATGTTTGGATTTCTAATATCATAACACCAAGAAATCCAAAATTTCCCTTAATTACCTCTGAATCTCGAGATGTTTTAAGAGGTTATATACGAGTATTAGTTTGATTTTACAACTATTGATATTACAACCTGTAGTTTTCGAAAACGACAAAAATATAATGAATGACATGGTTTAGATTTAAAATTTATTGTATTAGTTTTAAAAAGTACCTTTCATTTTAATAAAAAAAGAAAAGAATAAAAATATTGAAATTAAAGCAAATTCGGAAACACAACCTACGAGTTAAATGTTACATTTTGCAGTATTAGATTCAACACAGCAAAAATGGTAATCTAATTAATTTTATGCCACCAAGTATATCTAATGGAAACAAAAATCAACAGATTACGAGACTGAATTTGGATTGAATACCACAAAATTATTTTAGAAGATTAAAACGCAGAAATTTAAGGTTTTAGAAGACTTTAGTCTCCATGTAAAATGTCTTCACTCAAAGAATCGACTTTTCATACAGTTAAGCTTAATGCTAATAACTATTCCGTTTGGAAATTCAAAATAAAAATTATGTTAATGAAAGAAGATTTGTTTGATCTTATAGTAAAAGATCCACCCTGAGAACTAAACGAAAAATTTAAAAAGGGAGATAGGCAAGCGACAGCAATATTAATTAATCTCAATATAGAAGATTCAGAAATAATTCTATTTAAATATCAAGTTACGGCGAAAACAACTTAGAATAAGCTTAAATCTATCCATGAAAGAAGTAATCTATCTAGCAAACTATTCCTGCTAAGAAAATTATACACAACAAAAATGTCCGAAGACGGTAACATGAACAAACACATCGCTCAAATGCTTGAGTTAATTGAAAAACTTAATGTTGTAGACGAAGAAATAAAACTTGACCTTATCGCAGCACTTTTGTGTTTTGGTTTCGGTTCCTAAATCCTACGACAATTTAATAACTGCTCTAGGAATTACATCGGAAAATGAATTAACTCTGGAATTTATTAAAAATAAATTAGCAGATGAGTATAACGGTCGTGTGGAGCAAGAGACAGATCGAAACTTAGCGCATGCTTTCAGAACCAACATAACATTTAAAATGAGCAATCGGAATAAAAATGAGAAATTCTACACTTTCTGCAAGAAATTCGATCACACGCGAGATTTTTAATATCATTTTAAGAATAAGAATTTTGAATGAAGAAAAAGATTTTCCATCCAACAGGAAGTCAAACTGCAAAAACAAATCGAAAAACTTAATCAAAATAGGGATAGCACATCCATATTCATGTAAATGCACGAAAAACAAAATATCCTTAAGGCGTCAAAAATTAACGTTCTCGAGAATATAAGTGAAACACATTCTCTTGTCGCAAATGATTATGTAAGTAATTCAAGGATTTCTTTTTTCATCGATTCTGGTGCCAGTCAACACCGAATAAAGGATGCAAACATATTTTCGTCTCTAGATGATTCAGTGGAATCGATAATAATTATCGTTGCAGATGTAAAAAGTACGTCATCGCGAGTAGTAAAGAACTATCTTGAAATCAACATCCGGAGAGATTCAAGTGGAAATGTGCTCATTAACCAAAGGAAGAAAATTGAAAACCTTCTCGAAAAAATTATCATGAAGGATCACAAACCAACTAGTATCCCAATGGATACATCGTACTCGAAAAATGAAGACTATACAGAAAACTTAGAATACAACTCGGAATACAGACAAGAGCAATCGGAGTTCTTCTATATATCTCTACAGTCTCAAGAACGGACGCATTTCCAGCAGTGAACAAGATAAGCAGAAAGAAATGAAAAACCAACTGAAAAAGAACTGAACAGCACTGAGAAGAAAACTAAGACAGAGGAAAATGCCAAAAAAAAAAAGGACTCGTGAAAAGGACTGAACAAAGATGGAGGGAAAAAAATAATGATAAACTTAAACACAACCAAGACTTTAATCTTATCAACAGCATGAGTCCTCCTGTCCTCACTTGCTACACCGAAGCCGATTGGTCAAGTGATACTTCTATCAGAAGCTCAACAAGTGGAAATCTCTTTCTTATAGGGAAAAACCTGATTTCTTGGTTTTCAAAAAGCAGAACTGCATCACACTCTCTTCCTGCGACTCAGAGTACATTGATACAACCCAAGCAGCACAAGAAATCCAGTGGCTGATACATCTCTTGAAAGACCTCAGACTGAAACAACATAACTACCGTGTAATTATAATCGAAACAAAAATCAACAGTCGACACATAATTGGCACGCCATATTCTACACATGCTCACCCTACTCACGCGAGGGTTTTAAGTTCCTACACATTTCACGTGCTTCAGCCTATATAATGTATTCAGAACTAAGTCTTTAATGGATTCAAAACATGAGCACATGGCTCGATTTAAACACCACACTCGACTATTACCACTTGGCAATCGTGATTGCATAAAGGGAGTTTTAATCCTATTTGGAAATGCTTTGAGTAGCCGCGGTAACATATTGTTCATGGTCACGGACTTTCGACCGTCTTTCGAGCCTAGATGTCACAAAAGATCCGTCATGTAGGAGGACTTGTGCATGTTAAATTTGTCGAAGTCCTAAGTCCTTCCATTAGTGTGATGTGGAAGTTTGGATAGGGAGGTGCTAGTTTAGGTGTCCTCCTCGACACGTAACTGAGATTCAAAACAATGAAATCCATCTCCAATTGTCCTCATGTTGCTTCTCAGTGCGAATCAATAAAGCAATCGCAATTTCTAAAGCGTTGAATCGTGTTCTTTGATACTCAGTAAATACAATCTTACATTGTATCTATAACAGAAATAAAGTATCAGAGT
>BMAW01088276.1:0-41563 GCA_019974015.1 Nephila pilipes
TTGTTACGTATCAATCCTCAAACTGGTAGCTGTTTAGGCTCCAATCTGCCATTTTTTATCAACGATGGTAATCTATGGGGGTGATTTTCACCAGCTCTCTCTTTGTTTTTAAGACCAAAAAAAACACAAACAGATGTTGATAGCGGTAAAATGTTTACAAAATCAGGAGGAAAAAGCTAATTACACAGAGCCTTCTGTTATTCCCTACTCTTTCTAGATGCGCTTTGTTGTCAAATAGATCCAAATAGTAGAGATTTGAGAACAAAAGTAGACGTGCCGGATTAACTTTACATCCACGAAATCAAAATGGCCATTGGGCAGAGGAGCCTTAGGGGTTCAAACACAAAAAAATTAAAAAATGATGGTGTCTTTACAAAAATACAGTTGTTATTCAGCCTCTAATAAGGGGGAATTATCTCAAATATTTTAAGCTTATATCCACGTGCTAGCAATTTCACCTTGATTTAACGAAGGATACATGTCAGAAAAGTACGAACTTCCTTCAGGTATTGAGTCCTAATCTCTGGAAATTAAACACGATTAAAGACTTTACAAACTTTATCCACTTTAACACCTTCTTTGTACGGTAATTTTATTTATTCGTTTCGGTACTGTCGCTGTTTAGCTCTATGAGTTATAATGTCGAAGTACTCCATTATTTCGTTTTCTCGGTCTACTGTAGCGGCGATGATGCAGCATCGCCACTCATTTATTTTCAATACTTCAGTTCAGGTCTGAATTCTTTTGCGTTTGGACGTACCTTATGATGAATGTAAAGTCTATTTATTTTTTAAAAACAACATGTTTCTTTCTTTTTTTTTAAAAAAAAATGAAACTTGCGTTTTTTATGAAAGTATATAAATTGTTAAAACATATTCTTATAAATATTAATACCTAAGTGTATACAATTTTATCTTTTTTCAAAAGTTCCAACGAGTTGCTTATTTCAATTTATATTAAGGTGTAAGAAAATGAAATGTTTTCAATTATATGTTAATAATATTAATAAAATGTTATACTGATTTTAAACAAATACTTTAATGATGCAGATTAAAAAAAAAAAAAAAAAAAGATAATAGTAAAAATCAAATTTTCTTTTTCATTAGAAGTCTGTTTACGAAAATAAAACGAAGTGGGAAGAAAAAAAAAAGTGATGTTAATTCTCAACCTTTGTTGCCATAGTTTCAGACGGCAGTGGAGGAAAAATCTGTGACCTTCAAGCGCCTATTCTAAAGTAACAGACTGTGTACCTGATAATCTCTAATCATTCCTTATCTAGTTTTAATACATTTACATTATCACATTTAATTTGATTGGGAAGAAACTGGGAGCTCAAACATCAAATCAGAAAGAAGCCCCAGATATTAATCAGAGTGAATATCGCAAATATTCCATATTACAAGGTTACAATAAAGGACTGTACAGGATTTCTGACAGTCAAGTTATTTTTTTAAAGACCATAAATTTCCCTTTCAGTATTTTGGATTCAAATCTTTGAAATTCGAATAATTTTTCGAATTACTAGGAAGTTTCTGGACAATTCAATGAAAGTTTCAAATTGCACATACAAAAAAAATTATTATTTAGTTTCCATTTTTATAAAACTAAAACCCTTACTAGATTTATTCAATAGCCCTTATTCTGCAATCAACTCTTTTCAATGCACCCTAAACAGACGGAATTATCGACAATAAAATGTTAAGAACAAGCAAAATAAACGTATCGGATGCAATTTATAAATTTTCTATTGCTGCGTGTAGAAAAAAATTAGTTATAAATATTTTTTTAAATGATACAAAGTAAGCCTCTTTGAATCAATGCACTAGTATATTTGTGAACAAAATTTTCAATCATATAAATTTAAGAGTTTGAAAAATATAGCCACCTTGTTTTATTAATAATAATCCGAAATAAAAACCAACGTTTTTATATGGTGGCAAAGTTTATTAAAGAAAATTATTGAAATATCTAAATATTGCATTATTAGGCAAGTAAGAACGGTTCCCAAAATTTCAGAGCTAGCTTGATGGGAAGTTGGTTAAATTAACGATTGAAAATTTGATGACACTCTGATACACACACGTCAAGTGAAATACATAAAAACATTAAAACTAACTAAAATTAACCAATTCATCCGGTAAATTAAATGGTTGGAATGCAGTTTAACCCTACCACCCTTGGCGACTAGAGTTATTTGGTGGTATTTTGCCAAATGTGGCTACCCTGGTCCGTTTTACGGACTTAACGTTCAGCCAAAAAAAAAAAAAAATCACCAAGTTTGGTGCCAATTTTTGAAATCGTGTCAAGTGATTGGGCTAAACTGCATTATTAAAGAAAATATTAGTTAAAACTTGTCGCAAATGACTAAATATTGCCTTGTTAGGCGAGTAAGAACGATTCCCAAAGTTTCAGAGCTCTAGCTTGATGGGAAGTTTTTTCCTTGATGGAAGGAACGATCAAAAATTTGATGACACACACACATCAAGTGAAATACATAAAATCGTTTTAAATCAGGAATCATCGCCCTTGACTGACACAAAAATCGCATCAAATACTGTTAAACCAATGTGACCATGGTGGAATAGTGGTTAGCATATTTGACTGCAAGCACTGCTGACTCATGTTCAACTCCCAGTGGCTTCGACTTGGGCAGCTGGTCGTGGGTTAACTCAGCTCTTTATCCGGAATCGATAAATGAGTATAAAGTTAGCTTGGGACGAGTCTGACTTTCTTTAGAGTGCCAGCATTCACCAAGAATGCATTTTACTCTGTATGGGTAACGTGATTGATAAAAGAGGCACTCAAAAGAACGCCGTGGGGAGGAGATGGATGAGGGGGAGGCAGGGAAAGGGTAATGCGTTGGTTACGGCGTGAGCGGCTCCAGGGAAACGATATTTCAGCGGGGACCCACTGGACAGTTTGGAGTGGTGGTGGTGTGGGAAGTTAACTGGAGGTTTAGCGTCGGGTTAACTAATTGGCCTGGACACTATCTAGTAATTAGCACCTCAAGCTACATAAACGGAGATGGACTCTTTCTGATGGGACTTCTTACGCCCTTGCATAACCCTTAACAGCTAAAACCTTACGTTAACATATTTCAAATTAAATTATTACAATTACCAATATGATATACGTGTAAAGTCATTTTCGCCAAATCAGAAAAATATCGCCAAACAGCGACTAGATCGAAGTCGAAGTAAATTAATTGCTTCAATGATCATGGTCGACGGGATATTATACATATACTTGATGCCTCTGACCACTTTAAATAAAATTAGAAATATAAAAAACTGTTACGGATTCATTGGCGTCTATTCATATGTCACAGATCATACGAATACATTTGAGCAACCCTGTAAAGTAACAGCGTTTCCCTTAAACACACACACAACATGTACTTTCCTCTTCAAATTGAAGAATACTCAAAGCATTTTGGAACTTTAAAAACAATCGTTGATTTGGTTACTTGCTTTAAACAAAATTGATTCTACCGTTCTCAAAATCATTTACATTTCTTTTCTTTTGCATCCATCTTTCAAGTTTCCCAGATAACTTTTTAAGAACCAACGGGAGAAAGTCCTCACAGAACTCTTAAACAGTCTGTTCACGAAGCCATTTCCTTTTATAGTACCAACTTGAACTAGTACGTGATGTCATTCATCCATCATTGGCGAGCATTGGCGACTGTCCAGAAATGCCAAAAAGCCTCTTTTTTTTTTTTTTTCCTTCCAAAAAGGAAAAAAAAATCTATACGGCGTAATTCATCTCCATCGATCACCGCTGTTAACACTTGCTCGAGCAGAGACTAGTTTTTTTTTGTTTTTTTTTAATACTTTTACCTCATCTTTCGTGATTGCTTCTTTCAAACGTTCATTTCATCCCAAAGAATTCAGTCTCAGAGAAGAACGAAAAAATGGCGATATATATAACTTCGCCTCTCAAAAATGACAAAGAAATCCTATCATGAATTAAAACGGATACATTCTTACGTAAATTTTCAATGCAAATTTCGCAAAGAAAAATACATTATTGGACATCATTGAATATGCTAGAGGCAAGATTCGAGACAATTTGAGCATCTTGAATTCCAGAAACAATTGCTATCGAGCGATATTTCCCAATCGAAAATTTACTAATATTCTCTCATGTTTATCTGGAAAGAATGATAGATAACGCTCCATATTGTTCAACGCCAACTCTGCGTAACTGTCCACTGTAAATTGTTGCAATAATTTCCCAAGTTTACTTTGAGAAGCAGACAACTTCCAATTTCGGACAGAATTTTTTTTTCCGTTTACTTCATGGAGGATAGCGGTTCTTTCTTGTTATAGTGCCCCTCGAAGATGATTCGTGAAGCGATTGGAAAGATCTTGGCGTGATCGTTAATTTAGGGGAGGGGGGGCGCTAGAATATGGAAATAACGATAAATACTTTGCCTAAAAGTACAAAAATATTAATACAATTACGAAAGGTATTCTGGAACTGCTACACCAATTTCTAACACGAAGATCCTTCTTTTTACTATTTTTTTGCATTGTACCTTCAAATGGTTTTGTCGGTAGCATACAGCTTCTCGTCATAGAAATTTTCACAAACTTGTTTGCTCGATAAAAAAAAAAATGACATGACATCCATATCATTGTTTGGTAAATTAAAAAATTTTAACGGCAAATTAAAAAAAAGAGCGATTTTAAAAAAACCTATGCGGAATCGAATACATTAACGAAAAGGCAATAAGTCGATAATATCTCGTGCCGTTTCTTTAGATCCTCAAATGTTTGGTGACATTTTACTACCTGTCTTGGCAATACATCTCGCTTGCTTGGCGATTCATCATCAGTGGCCGCTATAACAAGAAAGTACCAATATTTTTTTCAAGCATTTCAATTTATCTTAAAATAAATGCTTGATTTTATTATTTTTTTGGTACTTTTGCATTTCTCCGGTGCAAATCTGGCCGAGCAAACTTTATTGGCGAAAACACACAGTATGCACATATTCCGTTTGGCATCGGTTGTCTCATTTTTGGCGACTTTATCGCCTGCGCCGGTGAAATAGAAAAGTACCTATTTTTCGTTTACTTACATTTATTGAATTTGTTGTAAAAAGGAATTTGAACAATCGAGATAAATGTCCACTATGATTAAACAAATTTAATAAAACAAAAATGAGCACTTTTCTATAAAAATAGGTACCTTATCGCTTAAAAATAGTTACTTTATCGCTAGATTATCGTTTATAAAAATCGCCTGTCCAATTTTCACTAAAAAATATTCAAATTTATATGAAAAGTACAGGGTTGGAATGTAGTTTAACCCATCCACCCTTGGGGACAGGAATTATTTGGTGGTGTTTTGCGAAATGTGGCTACCCTGGTCCGCTTCGCGAACTTAACGTTCAGACGAAAAAAGTCGCCGTTTGTCGTTTTAAAAATGCGTCAAGTGGTTGTCTAAATTGCATTTTCATCGAAGCACAGTTTTATTGATTAAAATAAAATCCAAAAACATGGTCAGTTATTCTTTCTTACTCTCAGCGTCTGTTTATTACACAGAAAATAATTCGGCTCAAATGCTATATATGCTCGGATGCTAAATTCAGTTTATATTTTGCGAATTTAATATGTGCGAACATTTATGCTTAACATGGCAATTGAGGCGCACGAAAGTTGGCATGAAAATCCTCGTCGTCAAAAAAAATGGAACTAATCCATGCATATACAACATTAACCCCAATTATTCGATGAAACAATAAAGAGGGAGAAAGAAACGCACTTACGGGGGGGGAAACCATTATATCCAGAGTTCCAAACGGCTTTTGCTAATGTTTCTTAAAGAATGTATATTCCCGCGTTGCTGCCATTTAGAACAGTATAAATTGCTACCATCGCCAAACTGTTGCCAACGGGAACGACAGAATGTTGTAACCCACAGCAATTATGTTTTACGCTCGCGACTAAATGAGACGTGGTTGGGAAAAAAGAAAACATAAAGGAGCCATTCTTGTCATGAGATCAAGATATAGGTAGGATTATTATTTGGGGCCACCAGAGCTGGATGCAATGTATTTTCTTTTGATGCGTCTCAGGAGGACAAGATGAAAGATGAGAAGCATATTTCAGCAAGGTTCCCCCAGGCGTCATTAAGGGTAGGATTAACTATTAACTATTACGTGTAGATTGAGGGAAATTACTTTTATTAGATACTTGATGCAATGAGTAATAGCTTGCGATACTGTTGCGTGATGGAATAAAATATCCAGAATGCATATAACGATCATGAAATACAATAGAAATTTTTTTTTCATTTTGGTTGATTAAAATCCTACTAACACAATTAATGAGTAATTGAAAATGTAACGTAGGTCAAAAATCACTTTACAATTCAAAATGTGAATAATGTTTGTGGAAAAATAATACTTTCGGTATGTTATCAAAATCAAAAAATCAAGGCTTTATTTTGGGTAGTTCAAATTTAATGAACTGGACTATATTATGAGAAAATAACAATAAAATTTACTATCACGATCAATCAGCTTGTGCACCTATGCACAATGATAGTAATCGGTACCCTACGATACATGAACAACATTAAGTAACATAAAAAACCCCGCAAGAATGACCTTACGCTCATGACACAAGTTCTACTACGAGGATCGTTCAATAATTCCTTGGAAATTCCAAGAGATGACACTCTTAGCATCGGAAATTGTTTTTCGTAAGCATCATGATTCAATAGATAGCTGTCCAAGTCTCGGTTATTTCCATAACATGGTTTAATTTTTATAGTAAGGAAATAACTACTACACTTCAGAGACAAAGGAGTAGTGAAAACAGTGGGTTTTGAAGGGGAACGGGCTCCGAAGAAAGAAAAGACGATGAAATCGGCCGGCAAGGGGATGGCAACTATTTTTTAGGATGCACACGAATCATCTACACCGATTATCTGGGAAAAGGAAAAACAATATTGGAGAGTATTATGCGTCGTTATTACACCGGTTGAGCGAAGAAAAAAAAAGCCTTCATTTGAAAAAGACCCTCTTCCATCAAGACATCGGATTCCGGTATCTTCCATTCTAATATAGGAGCTGATGGGCATTAAATAACTCGGACCTTAAAATCCTAACATTGGTATGATGTGGAAGAAGAGTGAGACACAACTCCAGATCTGCAGTCCGCGTTATTTGACAATAGTTCAGAATCATGTCCGTCATTTTTAGACTTCGTTCTGCTTCTGGTAAGGATTAAATAATTAAAAAGAAGGTTTGATTTATATCGAGGACGATATCATTCAAATGATTAAATATGGCACCCTAATTGGTACTTCACTCTCATAGTGTGAGTTAATATGAATGAAAGTGAAGTTCATTGGTGCAAGAGCCAGATGTGGATATGCTGCGCCAAACAATGTGTACCTGTTGTCTAGACATTTGAATAATTCGAGATAAAAAGTTTTTAAAAACAATGTTTTATATGGTGACAAAGTTTATAAAGAAAATTATTGAAATATTAGTTAAAACTGGTCGCCAATATCTAAATATTGCATTGTTAGGCGAGTAAGAATGGTTCCCAAAATTTCAGAGCTCTAGCTTGATGGGAAGTTGGTTAAATTAACGATCGAAAATTTATGACACACTGATACACAAACACACACCAAGTGAAATACAAACGCTTTAAAAAATAGGTTGACAAGAAGGAGGGTCAAGAACAGAGAAAATACAGAATGTTTAGAATAGAGGGTCGCTAGGAATCCCGCGTTTAGCATTAACCGTGTTTCCAAGGCATTAAACTCCTTGGGAAAGAAAACTATCACTAGGGTGCTTCGGGGTCATGATGCCCATACCTACCTAAAGAAGGCAAGCCCTTGAAATCCCTTGATATAATCTGTCGGATGTGAACCGCTGTTGGAGCAACTGATTACTTGAAGGTGGTATTCACATTGAATTCCGGTAAGTGTATGCTTTGATAGATAATAAAAGTTGTTAGTACTCGCGGATAGAGACATTCAACTGTTTGAGAGCATCCAACCCCCCATTAGAGGATTAATAAACTTTATTTTGAAATGCAATTGACCATTTTAATTACTTTGTCTGTCCTTGAACTTAAGGCTCCCGTTTACTCGCCATTTTGATTTCGTGGACGTAATGTCAATCCTATGGATTTTCGACTTTCGTTCTCACATCTTTACCATTTGATCTATTTGAACGCAATAAAGTGCATCTGAAAGAGCAAAAAATAATGAATGTATCTGTGGAATTACTTTTTCCCTCCGATTCTTAAAAATATTTTTACTACTATTTTAATGATTCGTTTACTTGCTTTCTGGTCTTTAAAAAATATTTTTAAATATTTTTAAAAATCGGAGGAAAAAAGTAATTCCACAGAAGCATTCATTATTTTTTACTCTTTCAGATGCACTTTATTAATAGGTCGAATGGTAGAGATGCGAGAATTAAAGTCGTAATTCCATAGAATTAACATTTCGTGGACGTAATGTTAACCCTATGGAATTTAGACATCAATGCATTCAAATAGACCTAATGAAGATGTAAGGATTAAAGTGAATCTGAAAGAGCAAAAAAGAATGAAGTTTTCTGCGGAATAATTTTTTTCTTCCGATTTTTACAAATATTTAAAAATATTATTTAAAGAACGGACTACCCGCAAACGAATCATTAAAATAGAGATAAAAATATTTTTAAAAATCGGAGGGAAAAAAGTAATTCTGCAGAATTTTCATTATTTTTTTGCTCTTTCAGATGCATTTTATTGCACTCAAATAGATCCAATGGCAAAGATGTTAGAATTAAAGTCGAAATTCCATAGGATTAACATTACGTCCACGAAATCAAAATGGCGGGTAGACGAGAGCCACAAGTTGAACTTAAAATTTGGTAATTAGAATAAAATTAAAATGACAGACGAGACAGATAATAAGATTTCGTAACACTGCGATTTTTTTTTTTTTTTAAAAAAAAGCATTAATGACGCAGACAGATGTCAATCAGTTGTGAACAAGTGAAAAAAAAAAAAAAAAAAACGGCAGTTCTTGAACCTATTTTAATAACCAAAGTAAATTTTAAGAAATTCTACCAAGAATTTTATTCGCATTTAAAATCAATACCAAGTACACCTACGCTATTTTGAGTTACTGAAAAATATAAGACCACATATGAATTATTTATTCTCACATATTAACTCTTTTTTTATTCGTTAATAAATAAAAACTATGAAGGAATATGATTTCCTTGAATACCCATGTTATTAAGTAAAAATCAGCAGGTAACCCGTTTTGAGAAAAAGAATAAATTCTCATGTTAAGCCTAACCATATTATTCCAACACTCACTGATTTTAATATAGAATCACGCGTGATATTTTTTTTAAAGAAATATAATCTCAAAGCTTTGGAAATTGAGCCAACACGAAAGCAAACTTAATTCTGAAATGAATACATAAAGCAACATAAAAGATTTAGATCAAAAATTCAGTAAGAAAATATTATTCAAAAATTCTTCATATATCACAAATATTTTTAAATGTAACTATTCTATATTGCAATAGTTTACCGTGTTTCCTATCTTTCAAAAGGCGGCAAAATACATTGAAGAAAATCGTAATCTTATCAAATCATAGTACGTTATACAAACAAAATATCCATATCAAAAACATTTTAATATAGCATTGCTACAATGTATCATTTCTGAAATATTCGCACCTATGCGGTTTCTTCTGAGCACATTCAAATTCGCCGACGGGAACAAAAAGGGAAAAGATGTGTGTGGGGGGGGGAACCTGAATATTTTATAATATTATTCGCTTCCCTAGTCAATCCGAGATGGAAGCTAATATTTGAACATGTAACATGGATTCAAAATGCAAAGCTAAAATGAAAAAAATATTCAATACCCTCTTTCTATTTTCTCAACTCACACGATAGCTTTTTTATCCTCTCTCTTTTTTTTCAGTAGATTTTTTTTTCTTTTGGCCTGAAATAAATTGTAGAACTTTTTCCTTTGTTATCTTAAGAATTTCGTAAATTATAGCCCTTTTTTAAGGTTGTGGGATAAAAACATTCACTAGATGTGTTTTTAGAGTATTTATTTGTGTGTTTGTGGCTATATATTATTTCCAGATAAGAAAGTAGTTATTTAGTTCTCTGTAATTGTAAAACATTAAAATTGGGCTAGCTAATTTCATTTTAACATGTGCTGAGTTTATTATTATTATTATATTTCTGTTCATTTCTCATAAAAGTGGAATTATTAAAAATGAAATGTAAGTAGCGAAAAGTAAACGTATTTATGAGCCCCGGTAATTATTATCAAGAAATTTTATCAAGAGGTAATTATTATTATGAAGAAAATTTATCAAGAGGTAATTATTATCAAGAAAAGAAAATACTTTCTTCAAATTCCTAATGCCTTTTTATTTTCACAAGCAAAACATTCTTTGCTACAAAAACGTTGCCGATGCAAACTTCAATAAATAAACAGACGATTCTAAAAACAAATTAATTTAAATATTAAAAAATAAGAGCAACACCATGTATCGTTTATTTTATGCCCCACGCAGCTTTGATGACGCCATTTTCTTAAAACAACATATTAACAAAAACATTTCATTGAAATCATTTACTAACGCGAATATTTACACATTTTTACAAAATTATTAGAGGGAAAAATCGTTTGATCTCCAGAGGCGAGCTTATTTGTGCTACGATATCTGGAAGTTGAATTGTTATAATGACATAGTTGTTCAACAGAACAATTTATTTCAGATGTGTTTTTACGACAGCCGGGAAAAAATGAAGACTGATAGAAAAAAAAACGTAAAAGATACAATGTTATTGAGAAAATAAAATTACAAACCAATGATTAGGCGTAATATACTTTTAAGTTTCATACATATTAGAATTTTAAAAATCTTTTGCGATTCTCACAGGAACAGTACGTTTTTATGAATACTGATACAGTAAGATTTTCAAAAATGGCGTAAGCTATCATTAAACTTGGAACTCTTTGGAAAAGAAAAAGATCACTAGGTTGCATCGGGATCATGATGCTCGTATATACCTGATGGCTCCTGAAGACAAACTAGATTACTGAACAAAAGCTCTAACACCGACTGAAATATTTTCACCATAGAATGAAGCATCATGCACTCTTAAAAAGAGAACTTTAAAAAAAAAAAGTGAAAAAATGGAACTCTCGCCTACTATCCCTCTTTAATTTCGCAATGTGTTTAATGAAGGTATTCATATACAAACTTGTTATTTCTATATCATATTTTTAAATTAGTTTCCCTCCCTCTCCATTTCTTACTGTGTTTGACTAAACATAAAAAAACGGTTTTAAAATAAATTCCTTTTGATAAGAAAATTTTAGGTGTATTGATGTAAGGTATCACTGAGTAATACGACCAGTGCAGATAATACAGCCACTTGGCGGTTTCAGAGCTAATTTCAAAATCAACCAACCGATGACTCTATTATTTTGAAAAGGAAGCAGAGAAGAAGCTATATCAATTCACCGAGCGAGATTTGTAGAAAATCATTTCCTGAGAGGAGAAGTTATCATTGTTTACATGAATTTCCTGGACAGTCGTATGCCTTTATTGAGGGTAATTAAGGAATCGAAGAAATATAATGCTGTGCTGATTCAGTTAGGTTTATTAAATGCTCTTCAATGCTATATGATTAACTTTCCTACATATTTTATGATTAATACATGAATCACAGTGTTTTGAGAAACTTGTAGCTGTATTACTATGCTTTTTTTGTTTTATGTACTTATTGTATTTAATATTATGTTCGTTCTGCTCTTTCAAATTTTATATAAATATATATAATTTTTTATCGCCTCGTCAACACGTTATTAAATGCACAGAAGATTGTGCAGCGAGATGCGAGTGTTTATTAACGTCACAATCAGAAGCAACACGTAAGTCATTGGCGACGGACCTCTTAATTTTGAACTCAGGTCAAGTGACGAAACCTGTGAACATTTGACTAATCACAAATAGAAATAAAGTTCTGTTCATTAAAGCAATGAGTTTGTATATTTTAATGGGTTTTCTTCTATTCACATAGTAACTACATCTCGGTCAAAACTTTAAAAGCTTTTTCCTCATATTTTAAAGCACTCAATGGAGCTGAAATTTTCTTCACACAACTGTTTTGGATGACAATACGATAATTCAATTATAATTAATAAAAATTAATTCGTTTTAACTAACTATTTAAAGAATTAAATTTTACGCCAAGTTTCTCGCCAAGTCGTCAAATGGCCGCCAATGTGAAGTGGTCATTGCTTAAACTCTCTTATAAACTAGTCCCCATCTCTTTTGGCAACATTGCTCCCCATCTTCAACACAGGCGAATGTTACTAAAAATTTAAGGTATAAAAAATTATGTTACGCAAAATGTGAAGTTTGAAAGAAAACCCATGTTTAAGAAACTTGTTTTTTTCTGTGTTACATTACTTCATTTCTTATATGGCTTAAATGAAGTAAAACTTTGTACAAATGGATTTAAGGTGGGGAAAAAAAAGGAAAGTTTTGCAAAATTTTTATTTTCAAAGTGAACATTTAAAATGAAAACTAATTTCTTTTAAGAAAACACTTAAAAAGGAAAGACAGAGCTAATAACCACGTATTTTCCATTTTTGTCAACTTTATAACCACTTGTTCAAAATTCCCGTAGTCAATAGCCCTCGTGTTGCTTTCGGTGCGACGTTAATAAAAACCAAACCAAACTGCCATCACAAATTAAGTTTCAAGTAAGAAAGCCGCATTAAACTCGAGTAACTTACTTTGAATGAGGAATATCTCCTGTGTTCATGGAATTCGTATCAATATTTATATATTTTGAAAGAATATTCAAACCACCAATAATTTTCAACTTCAAAAATTCAAGAAGTGGTATAAAATTTTGAAGTCGAAATTTTTCATTAGTTGGCGGCGAATGAAAAATGGATCCGTTTTGCAAGTTTATAATTCAGTTTGAATTATTAGTTTCTCCTCGAGAGCAACTAATGAAAAATTTAATAATATGCAAATCGGACTTCTTTCTCTCGTGGGCTGCACTGAGAAATTAAATCTCTACAAATATTGAATAACACTAGACTAATATTTAATTAAAGAAAACCTTTATTCTTATTCAGCAAACGCTAACTGGTTTAAATGTTCTACAAACACATTTGTACGTTACATAATCAGATTTGCTTCTGTGTACATTTTAGTCATTTCTATGAATCTTATTCGTTGAGATTATTTGAGCTCGCGAACTATTTTTGTATTTAAATCGCTGAATAATAATGAATTGGTGATTTCATGACTAGATCAATGTATAATTTTAAAAAAAAAACTTATTTTGTTTACGTAAAATGGTTTAATTTTACCATGAATACAAATTAGGAAAATTAGATTTGTTTCGAGATATATATATTTCGGTAATTTCTTTGAATCTTATTCGCATAGACTGTTTGAGCTCGAGGGCTACTTTTCCATTTAGATTGCGACGGCTTTCTTCAACAACAACGCCAGAAGTTAAAACGCCTTAATAACTAGCCCAAGAGAGACGTCAAAAAAAAAAAACGATCGGTCTACGTTTCTTTAAGCCCAATGGACCAGGAATCGAAACAGCCACTGGCAACCAAGGCCACACAACTCTCACCTGCTCCACGGGGTCGAAAATCATTCAAAGTCAAAGTGGTGAACTGGGACATGAACACTAGATGGCAGCACAGCCTAGAACCAATGGTTACATATACCCCCGACGCAAAAAACTTGTGTGGCAAATACAGCCACACATAAAATCACAGCAAGTGGTGCTATGGCGCACATGTCGGCGACATTCAACACTCAGCAAGCCGAAGCCGATGACGTCAAATGGAAACTTCCAAACAAAAAAAAACTCAATACAACAGAGAGAGGATGAATATCAATTGCAGACATGGCAAGAAAAGTTGCTTTCTCTGCAAATATGAGTCAAAATGTTTCTCTTCGTATCATCCCGATGATACTGGACGGGGAGTATGAAGCAACTCTCTTCAACGACAACGTCAAAAGTTAAAACGTCACAATAACTAGCCCGGGAGAAACGTATATTTTAGTCTTGTTGGTAAAAGTACAACAAAAAAGTGACCAGCCAACTTTTCTTTGGACCTAATGGACCAGGATTCGAAATGCCACTGGTATTCCAAGGTCAACTCTTTAAATATTCATGGAATCGGAAATCCGCAGCCACCGAAAGATAATAGAATGAATCATCCTATGTTTTTCACTAATTTTAAATTAGAGTTAGGAGTATCAGGAAAATCAAATTGCTGATACGCTAATTAGTGTAAGTATGCGATATCGTGAAAATGGCAGTTAAAGCATTATAAAAAGTTTCAGTTCTTATTTATTCATTTTCTTACAAATATTACGTGTCAATAAATTATAATGACATTTTGTAAAAGATGGGAAGGAATGTACACAAAAAATTGGATACATAGAAAAACATTTCTCATAATTCTCGAAATGATTGATATTAGAACACGGCTACTCCTGGGTGATTTATTCTAAATAATTCAACATTTCATCTGTCGAGAAACAAATAATTTCGCATTTTGAGAGAAGTAAATTTGTATTTCGATATTACAACTGTTTTCATTTCCCCCAACAATGTTTTAAATTACCAAACACATTCTAAAAGGAGGATATATATCCCTCTTAACCCATGTAGAAGTTTCGATGTCAACTGCTGATCCTGGCTACGTTTGGAAAGATTTGAACTACCCATCTGCGAGCATGCACGTACAGGGTGTCATTTCGAAACTCATGGGCAAAAATTTAAGGGGTGATAGAAAGATCTAAAAAAGCGATCATACAATACATAGGCAAAGAGGAGGAGGTGAACCGCTAGACAGCTCAGCAATGGAAAATGCATACGGTAAAGCATAAAGGGTGAGTTTTCTTCAGATTGGTTCATTTCTACTGTGAATTTCAGGAGACATGGAGAAGAACAGTAAAAAGCCTGAGCAAAAGAGCTAGACAGAAATTAAGTTTGTGGATGACGCTACTTGCTAATCCTCACCCCCCTTGCCACCCTTAAAAAAACTTCTTTTGCAGCTCCTTTTTTATTCCATATTGTTACGAACATGATTTGGTGCTTCTTTGCAACTCTTCTCTTATAAAGGAAAAGATGCATTTACAGAGATGTCACCAGTTTACAAAAGAGTTTAAACAATGACCTTTTCCCCTTGGAGACTATTTGGCGACAAATGAAAGTACTCGAATGCGCTGGAACCTAAGCGAAAAATCAAAGGGGAAGAAAGTTACTGACTTTTCGTGAATTTTCCCATGTGACGCGAAGCCTGACCAGAAGAGGAAAAATTCACTTAAAGTGTAGAGTGCCGGGTGAATTTGAGAAGAAACGTGTATCTGCCATAAATTGTCAAATCCTGTCCTGGAAGTGCAGAACATTACTGCAGAGGCTCTTCGCGGTGAAGAGTAGTAAACTGGTGAGCAGAGCGTTGCTGAAAACTGTGACTGCCTTTAAAAGTGTGCTTTGTTCCTATTTCTGTGTCACTATATCGTGCAAGTGCAGTGTATCTGATATTCCTAGTTGTGCTACTAGTGTATTGTCCTGAATACTTACGAATAAAATGTTATTTGTTGTTATCCGTTATTTGTTGTTGATTTGATTTTCACTCCCTCTCACACACCCCAGAGGAAACATTTTCGTAACAATATTCACTCCACATGTCCACAATGACATTTTCTGAGTTGCACAATATATAAATAATTTAATTTAAAATTCAGAAGCTAAAAAAAATATTTAGTGTTTTGACAGTATTTATAAATATTGGATATTTTAAAACTATATATTTAGGTTTATTGGTGAATTCAATGGACATAACTTCCTTATAAATTGGAAGGAAATAAATTTTAAATCAGAATATCACCATAAAAACCAAAAAAAAAAAAAAATAAAATAAAATAAATTAGAATTAAAAACTAATTTTATATATATATTCTTTTATTTTTATTCTTTTCATTTAATATATAAAATTTTTGGAAATACACTTGACTTTTGATTCAACGTTATAGAAACAGAGTTAAAGTATTGAAAAGCATTTTTAGTTTGTTAATAATTTTGGGTTTCCTTTAGTTTTCTATTTTTATATATGTCAGCATTTAAAAATCCTAACAATGTTATTTAGCATCAAAATTTGATTTCCATCCTTTACTTAAAAGCGCGCATATAGCATTGGTCGATGAATTATGACGTAGACTGTTGCCAAAAATTTAACGGACACAAAATGCCAAAATTGGGTGCAATAAAAGACAGATGAGAGAGGTTTAAAAAGTACCTGCTTTTGTCGACAGATGGGGCTGTTAAGGCAAGTTTGTCTACTGTCTTTCTACTGTCGTTACATTTTACACGCAAGTGAAAGACTATTTCCTTCTGATTACGAGAAAACGAACAATATTTTGTTCCAATAAAATTTTTGGTACTAAGTACAAAAAAAGCATAGATTTTTCATGGAAATATAATTTTATTTTTCGCTCAGAAGATTAATGATATACAGTAGTATACCCTGCTTTTTTGGAACTACTCAGTGTACGAGAGTGGTCCAAATAATACTTGTTTTTGAACACAAGTGGTGTTAAAGCAAATTGGCGTTGCCATTGTCTGCGGCTATCTGTTAAACAAGCACCAAAACAAATTTATTGGTTGATTTTGAACGGTAGGCAATTGGATACCGGGCAACGGTCATAGCTTACGAGGTTCCTTTATAATTTTTTAAAATTACAGATTGTTCCATAATTTGTTAAATTTCAGTCAAAATTAGGCATCAAAGGCGCAAAATTCCTGGTATTTCAGCATGTGAGGACTGCTGAAATATAGGAGAGAAACAGAGATGAGAGACCGAATTACAATTGGACGCCACGGAAGCAAGATAACGAAGCGACAACCGCATTGGTCAGAAAGTTAAAGAGGGCGGAACTACAGATTGGAATCAGAGTAAGACACTCAATTTTCTTCAATCCGCGGAATTTTGAAAGGTTTTTAAAGATATGAAGGAGAAATTATTTTAAATGAATTGAATATTATCTGCCGTGCTCGATGCCAAATACTGAATTTTAAAAGTCAAAAGATTTGGGGGTCTCTTAAATGCGAAGTGGTTGATGTGTGAAAAGAGAGAATTATCCATATCGCCGTAAACTTGTGGCGACCTCTGGCGTGAGTTATAGGCTCAAAAGATTGCAATTAAGGAGAAAATTTTGAAATAAAATATTTAAATAAAATTTGATTGCAATTGGGATTAGTTGTGGATGTCATTTTCCATCGAGTCGTTTCCATCGATGAAATGTGTGTTCATCATAAAACACCGCAAACCAAGAAATAATCGAAACAATAGGTTGCTTCCAATGAATCTGCCCCAGAGAAGGCGAAGACAGTCTCATCAGCAGGATCTTTTTTGTAATAATTTTTTGGGCCATAAAGGGCACCAAACTCATGGATTTCTTAAAAAATAAGCAAAAATGATTATTAACAATACTGCGGTGAGTTATATTATTTCTAAACTGGGTACTTTTTTTATTCGACTTCATAGAGAATTTTTCCCCTCCTTTTTAAGGATTCTTTTCCCCCCTTCAAATGTTGTTTAGTAATTTATGTACGTCCTGCAATATGCATACATTTTAAAGTCGTCTTGAACTTCTACATTCTCTTACTCTCTTAAAAGCATTTTTTACATGCATGGTAGTTCTTTCTTGCACGGCATAAAAAGGGGGAGGAATGAAGGAAGATGTTTCTACATAACCTAATCTTGTCACATCAAAAAGAAGATATTACGTTACACGAAAAAAGCGGAAAAAATGTGTGCGTCAGAAACATTTTAGAATAACAAGGACTAAAATATGTCATTTTTGAAATCTTTACACTTTCCAGGTTTCTTTTGAATACACACAAAAATCGACGCTGGGAAGTGGAAAAAAAAAAGGAAAGAGAAAGATCTGGGCGGGGGGGAATGGAATATTTTATAACCTTCCTTTGTCAATCTATCGTGAGATGCTAGTGTTTGAAAATGCAGAGAACGAGAATGAAATATTTATGCTTTCTTTTAACTTTCTACTTTCAATTTTTTCCCCCCCTTCGGGGTTCTGCGTTTTGTTCTTTTTCCCTTTTTGGGTAAATTGCCGGAATCTTCCCTTTCGTTTTTCGTGAAGTATAAAATATTCATGTTTGCGAAGTTATGGGTAGGCGAAATCCGAGAAGAGTCATTTCTTCTTTTTATTTTGTAGAATACAACACCCCCTACCCCATATTCTTTCCATTAATTTCCCGAAAAACACTGCAAAAAGTGGAGGTCATGAGATTTGAGAACCAAAACAAACAGAGGCATAGTTGCTGTTGAGTTGGCAACAATAAAAAAAAAGTTTTAACTTTTTTTACGAACTCTTTCATTTTTATTATTCTTTTAGCGGAATGTCGCAACGTCTTTTTATGAAGCATAAGAATGGTTTATGTTTGTTTTTGGAACGTTACATATACGCATTCAGTTATAAAAAAAACCCCAATAAAACATGTTTCCCAGATGAAAATAAACTGCAAATTTTGCAATTTAACAAAAGGGTCTTCTCACAGGGATTTCTGAGAAGACGTTGTTAGAACAGTTTTAATTATAATTTTTAATTAGAGTCAAGATTTTAATAATGCTTCAAACTCATTAAATTAGAATAAAATTAAATTCCCAAGCAACCCTGAAGAATGAAAAAAATATATTATTGTCTCTTTGTCACTCTCGCATAAAACAAAGGCAACATGAATAACGTTTAAATGAGCTAAATTGCTTTTATGAGAAATTGTAAGAGAAAAGAAACCTTAACAATTGCTGTACATGAATATCGATTGTTTATTTATGTATTATATTTTCATATACATTTGAAGTCATTTAAGAGATGATGAATCTAAATTCAATGAAACGTGTTTCGATTTTTTTTTTCCCACTGCCTATTTTTCAGTTACTACATAGTTATTTCATTAACCTATGTTGTACCAATATGGCTGATTTCTTGCTTACAGGTGAATAGCGACTAAATTATAAACCAATCAAATACTGCAAAACGTTCCAACAAACATTCCTGACAAAAGTACATCCTCTCTAAGCATATATAAATATGTATGCGTGCGTGTGAGTAAAACTAACAAACTTCACGGTACTTTTCCAATTGGCCGGCGCAAATCTCGCCAAGCCAGACTTTATTGGCGACAACACACAGTATACACATATTCCGTTTGGCGTCGGTTGTATAATTTTTGGCGACTTTATCGCTTGCGCCGGCGAAATGGAAAAGTACCATCTTTACTTATTAACATTTGAATTTTGAAACATGTTTAACCCAGTCATGACACAATGAAGTAATTTAACGTTTGAATTTGGAATTTATTCATGTACACGAGAGTGAAGGAATTACACATTGGGATAGAAATGGAAGCCCGTCCATTCAGACAAGCAATCAAGAACGAAGTGACCGACAAACTTCCCTGTTTCGGAAATTAAAGCATTGATTATTGAAATCATGTGTTCCTAGATGTAGGGATCTTTAGGTAGTTTGTATCGAAACGAAGAGTCTAGTAGGAATAATCCCTACTGCTTTGAGGCCTGAGAGCAACTGACTAAGCATATTTCAAGAACGCGTGATTAATAAATTAAATAATTAAAAGCTAATTGGAATGGTACCAGGAAATAAAGATGAACTCCTTACCGTGATAGTTAAAGGAATTGGCAAAATTAGGAAATTAAATTTATGTGAAATCATTACACACGGATATATATATATATATATATATATATATATATATACATATGGTAAGAAAACAAAGAAAAATTAATAAATATAATGATTATATGATAAAAATCAATAAGCCATGATCAATAAGTATCATAATACACAGCCATGTTTTTCGGATTGAAAACATGGCTGCTATTTAACGGGATATCTGGTAATGAAGGCGTCGCGAAGGATCTAACAAAAAAAAGTACAAAAATTTATATTCCAATGCCTAATTCTCATTTACGTTAACTTTAAAACTGACAACAAGCTCAAAAATAACAATCCATGTTTCGATTGTAACTGGCACTAGAAGGGTTGCTCTTAACTTCTGTCTGTGGCATTTCTCTGCCACGAGTGGCAGCTAACAACGAAAGAAGTAAAAAGCGCCTAATAACTGAATCGACGGGTAATTCCTATTTGGCTCGGTTATCAAAAGTGCAACAGGAAGCACTGCATAAGTTGTATACAGATTCGAAGATGGGCAGCGCGAGCCTGATCCCAACGTCCCCAAGATCAACCGATCTCAGCCAAAAAAGGATAGGAAAAAAAACATTCAACATTGCAGCGGTGACTCAGGACTTAACATAAGATTGCAGCTCAGCCTATAACTGCCGGTTGAATGTATCTCCAAATAAGAGTTGCCTTAGTGTACCACCTTTTGCACTCCCACTCATAGTTCCCGATTACTGATGCAACCAACTAGCGATATAACCATCAAATAGACCCATCATTTAACGCCCTGCCGATGGCGTCAACGGAAATAGTCCAAACGGCATTTAATACAACAGGGGAAGTACATATCTGTCTGATAAATACACGAAATTGATCCAATATGGAGGCTATGTCACTGAGTGGTCGGTTTATTATAGTCTAATTCTCATCAGTACTCGCCCGACCACCAAGACTGATAGAATGTTTGGGTTGCGCTTGCTTCTGTTCGTGACTTTCCTTGCGGTTCGATGATGGAAATGATACGATTATCGAACAAAAAACTAAGGACTTTTGACCTACGCTGTTGAAGAAAACATTGAACATGTGTGGTCTCTTATCCTTGCTATTCTGCGAATCACAATTAGAATGATCCTGATGAATTAAATTTAACAAAACCGTATGTATACACAATTCTACGTTTGAGGTCCTCAAACGCTTGAGTGGTGGAGTGCGTCGAGTGCGGTCAAATTTGTGTCGCAACAAAGGATAACTTCTGCATCACGACACGTCCTGTCCCCATTTTGCAATGATGGATCGAAAGTTTCAGATCAGAAATTTGATCAGCAAGCTTGATCCTCCTTCCTAAGCACCAGATCAAGTCCCATGTTATTTTCTCCTGTTTCCTAAACGTAAAATAGTCATGCGAGGGCTCCACTAGGAGGATGTTAAGACAATAAAACGAGAAATGATGATGCAGCTGAAGAACTTAAATCCCGAAGAACTTACAGGGGTGTTTAGAAAAATGGAAACAGCTACGGGACAAAGCCATAGCTTCAAATGCACTTTTTTGTACTTTGAAGCGAATAAAAATGTTATGTCTAAAATTTTATTTTATAAAATAATTATAAATTCAGCGTATTTATTGGACTGATTCTAACTACATATTAATTGTAATAATGGCGGAGGGAAAACCTCCTCTAAATTAAATTGAAGAAATACATAAACACTTAAAAAAGAGACATTCCCCCTCAGGAAGGAGTGTGCAACGACTCTCATTCACAAGACACAACTAGCAACGACAGGATAAAAAAGCACCTAATAATGGGCAAGAAGTGAATTCTTTTCAGGCTCGGTGGTTAAAGGCACTATTAAGACCCACAGGATAAGATTTTTCTGCAATCGAAGATAGGGGATTCGAATCACTCCTATCAAAAAAATCGACTGGCCTTCGTCGAGGAGTATAAAAACATATCCACCAAAGTAATGACAATCAAACACCAGAAATCTGACAAGAAAAATCTTAACTGCAAAACTCTTCAGCAACTTAGCTCCAATTACAACATATGTTTTTCAAACCTATCTCTAAAAGATTCATGATTTACTTGCTTGTTGTTCAGTGGAGCATGTTCTGATGGATTTGTAGTCTAAATTAGTACTTCACTATAGAAATAAATCAAAGCAATACATTTTCTTGCCGCAACCAATGTTCTAAAAGTAACTCATTTTTATCGTTATTTCGGTGACAACCAATTTCATTGTCTCTCACAAGCCTCAGAGGTCATTTAAAACGGGGGTGGGTCCTTTAAGAAAGGCCAAATAACATTTTTATGGCATATAAACTCTGAGTTTACATGTATGACTTAAAGTTTAAGGAACCAGAACCACACCGATACCAGATCTCTCATTAATGTAGGTGTTACTTCCGCTCCAGTCAAGAATCCAGCGACCATTAACAATCAACAGAAGAAAAAAAATTGTGTAGCATGATTTTGAAGAGGCGTGGCCAAATTCAATCCACACAGATATTTAAAGTTAGAAGAAATGTTCAAGCATATGAAAACGTTCCCAAGAACGTATGTGTCCACAGACAATTTTAAGAATATTAAACATATATTTAGAATGCAACTAGTACCTTATCTATAATGCTACTTTTTTAATAATAGTTAAGGCAACATTAGTTGCATTAATTGATGTTAAGGCTCTCCCGTCGTTTTGATTTCCAGAATGTGTTCTTAATCCGATGGAATTTCTACGTTTTCAAATCTTCACTATTTCATCGATTTGAATGCAAAAAAGGTGCATCTGAAAGAGAGGGAAAAAATGAAGGATTATGTGGAACTATATTTTTCCTCCGATTCTTAAGATTTTTTTTCTCCTATTTTAATTATTCGTCTGTGGATTTTCCGGTTTCTTAAAAAAAAATTCTAAAATAATTTTATAAATCAGATAGAAAATATAATTCCGCAGAAACGTACGATATTTTTTTTTTTATTCAGATAGATAAAATAAGATCATGATAATAGAAATTCCATAGAATTAATATTACGTCTGCGAAATCAAAATGGCCGGTAGACGACACGTTGCAAATAAGATTTAGATATAAATATGATCTACATATTTCACAAAAAATAATTTATAAGTTAAGTGTTAAAGATAGCAATACGTCATTTGCTTATTTAATGTTACCTGCGCTAACTAAAACTGTATTAAAACTATATTTGCATCACTTGATCCCAAAAGAATTAATTTAAACAAAATTCTGGAAGAGATTATAACGAGTACTCAATATCATAAAAATGTTGGTACTTGTCTATTATAGCGGCGACCGATGAATAATCGCCAAGCGACTAAGAAATATCGCCAAGTAGGTTATATCAAAAGATAGGCTTCACGAGTTTGGCGACGACTTGGCGTAATCATAATTTGACGGGCGTCGCTATAATGGAACTACTTTGGTATATGCCCGAAAGCCGCCATTTTATTTTTTTGGCGACCAGTCATTTCTCGCCAAATAGCGGGTTGACTGGTCGCCATGTTAGGCCTAATCGCCCGATTTGGCGAAAAAAAAACGAAGGTTGGCGGTCGGGCATATACGGAAGTAGAGCCAAAAAAACGAAAGTACTCACGTCTAATAATGCGTGGAGATGTGTGTCGTCCAGCACCGACATGAGGAACTCCCGCTCATGCTCAGGACACTCCGTGAGGCAGTGGATATCATCCAAGCTGTCCAATACCATGGACACTGCTCCTTTGTGAAACAACAAAATCACACTCACTCACAGTTCTACACAATTATGCATTTTAAGCATTTAAATAAGACACTGTTTAAGAATATCATTGCTAACCGTTATTTTCATGCTAAGATTTTTCTGGGAGTATATTTACATTTGTTTCGGTAAAGAGGTGGGATTTATTCCACCCTAGAATCTTGAGAGGAGGAAGTGTACTTCCACATCACTTGAGTGAAATGATATCAGATTATTGATAGTTTATAGTAAAAAAAAGTTAAGAGTGTATAAGATTGTTTTCCCCCCTCTAAATTGTTATGAAAATGACAAGAAATTGAAGAGTCACAGTTACTTTGAAGAAATTTAAAAAAGTGACTTGATATTTATGTAATTGTACCAGCAGTAATAAGGATTCATTAAAAAGTGTGTATTTTATTATACCAATACTATATCTGAACTAAGTCATTTTTACAATGTTAAATATTCTACTTTACATTTCCAAAAAAGAAAATATAATTATAAAACTGCATGCAAAAAATAATATTTTAATATTTGCATGCACACGACTTAGTCACTTTTTATCACAAATAAGTAAAAATTCACACGAGGTAAAATGATAAATTAACTACACATAAAAAATAAAATGATTATAGGTGTAAGATTTCCTCTTATTCAGAAATATTAATTATCAATAAGTAAATAAAATTGTGTTTACGGTATTGTAAATAGTATATTTTTAAACAAAATTAATTTTAAAAAAACGTTTCACAAATGTGTAACAATTAAAATTTATTACATCCTCAAAGATTAAAAAAAAACTATAGAAAATTAAATAAATCAATATTATATTTCATCAATACACAAGAGCAAGTAGAAAAATACTATTCCATAATTTCCTGTGCTCAACATAGATGGCAGCACGAGAAAAAATTGTTTCGAAATAAATGAAATATTCAAAGATAGATGGCAGCAGTATACTTCAGTTACTACTAAAAAAAATTAAAATAGCAGCTCTGTACATCTAAATGGGACACCAACTTAAATTAACACTAAGACAAAATATCATAATTATCACATTTTTTTTGACAGATTTTTTTGGACTAAATTTACATCGCATTTCAGATGCATATTAATTCAATTTTTAAATCAAATAAGAAACCTTACAGTTATTGAATTTACATATTTTTTAAAATAATTTTATTTAAAAAATATTGAATAATTTTTTTTATAAAGAATATAACATAAATGCTTATTTTCTTGCTTTTAAATTTCATGCATACTTTTCAAAACAATTTTATTTCATATCAATTTTTTTAAAGAATGAATTATTGCAAATAATATACACATTTACAAATAATTTCCAAAATATTTACAAATTTACTACAGAAAAAAATAGCTTATTTTAAAATTTAAATCTGGTATTTAAAACTGGATAACTCAATAAATACACACTGCTTGCAAACAATATATAAAGATAAAAAAAAATCATATATTCCATATATTTTAACAAAACAATTTATCAACTCCAATAGCAAAACTGCAATTATAAAAAAAAAATTATCAAAATACTCTAATTTAAACGTAAAATAAAAAGATTACTTTTAAATTTACATATTCATTAATTTGCTGATAATTTGAAAAAAAAATACTTAATTACATGTTAAGTTGTGAATTAAGACAATATAAAACAACAAAACTAAGCTATTATTCCCTTATACAAAGGTTAAAGATTGAATTTATTGATATACTTTTCTAATAGTTCAGTATTCATACATTTTTTAAATACCTGGATACAAATAATAAAGAAATTTTTAAAAAAAATCTAAATAAATGTTGGGTTTTAAGTGATTTAAATGTATTTCAAAATGATTTCTTCTTTATATATCTAATAACTTTATTAGATATTTTTTCACAGTTTTATTATGATTAACTTTTTCTGCAGTAAATTTTAATTAATATATAACTTAATTTCAACCATGCAATGTATTTATGAATTTCTGTTCAGTAATAAATAAATATATTTCATAGAAGAATGTTAAATCAATATAAATTTGTATATATGATACATTTATTTAAGAATTAAAAAAAAACGTCTCCCAGTAGAACATTAAATAACAATAATTTCAAGAGCAACACTGAGTAAAAAAATCAATCATTCTCTAACTTTTTAAAGAAAATTGTATTTAAGATCTAAGTTAATGTATTCTTTTTTCAGTCTTGCAGTTTTACAAAATTGCTCACATAAACTTATTTATTCCAATTTTGCAACACACTGATCACAATGAGTTTAAAAAGAAAACCAAATTATGGCAAATATTTAGCAGAAAATTCAGAGGTACTGCTAACATGAAATGCATTTGAAATTGCATACACTCACAATTCATTTAGTTTAAACTAAACTTTATGATTCTTTATACATGAATGTCTTGAATTTACCAAGACCATTCTTAAAAGTATAAACAATCTTTTTTTTTTTAAATACTCATAATTAACATTCAATCCCTATGTGTTTTCATGCTGAAACAGAAATGTTTTGAACACTTTAACTCTTTTTGTGAAAGTTCAGCTGTAATTCATTTTCGTATGTAAAAAAGGATATTACATAAAACTAATGAATCGACATAGAATGATTATTCGATATATTCAGTGAATTTAAGATTGTGGAGGGGATTATGAATGACCAATTTACAATGTCTTCATAGTTTTTCACACATATTGCTTTCATTAAGAATAACTTTATAAGCTATAGTTAAGAATAACTTTATCAATCTAGGAATTTAAATGCTAAGATGTATAACAAGAAAGGTAATAATTTGCATAAAATAAGTTGCTGTAAAAGTTATATAATAGAAACAACAAATATGTTAAATCAAATAATTAACTAATATAGCTTATCAAGATGGAAACTAATAAAAATTAGCAGATCAACCCCTCAGCCATGTCCACAAATAAGAAAATTGAAATGAATACAATATAAAGTATGAACACTTAATTGTTAAGAAAGTGAATATTTTTTTAACCATTTGAAAAAAGATCAAAATTACTGTATACTTTCTCCAAAAAATATTAGCAAATGAATCTGGTAAAGACCAATGAACTCAAACAATATATAGTTTTTGGAGGACAAGAGAATCAAATTAAAAAATAAAATAACAAACCTAGAATAAAAGTTAAAAATCCTTTGGTGACAAAAAAAAAAAAAAAAAAAAAAAGATGGTTTGCACAAAAATAATGATAAAAAATTGTTAATTTTTATAAGTACTGTTGTTATGTTGTATGTACTCAAATAGATAAGCTTTACAGAAATTGGGCATACAATTTTTATTTATTTCATAGTGAGCACATTTTTTCCCCCTGATCTGTACAAAAAAATCTGTTTGATACTTAATACACAAAGTTCTACTTCTAAATATTTGTGTTTGTTGGAATTAATATGCATCTAGCTGATATGGAAAATTCTTGTTATGAGTTGAAAAGTTTTATAATATACTGATATTATTTTCATACCTTCTAATATTCCTTCATGAAAGCATATTTAAAACCTTCTCTTTCTGTTATACTGTCTTAATAGTAATGAAAAAAGTACAAGCAAGGAAGTAACAAAAAATTTTTATCACACATTTTAATTCTGAACAAAATCTATTTCAAAGTTAGCATTTTTTATTTCAGAAATATCTTAAAATCAAGTAGCTCAAATTTTCTAATAAGATTGTTCATTAAAATTGTCTTCATATTCTCTATTTAATTTGTCATGTGCATTAACATCTTCACCAAAAATGTAAATCAACAGAAAACTTAAAATCTCATTCATTTAAAAAAGTTAAGCAATAAAAGCAGTGCCCAAAATTAAGCAATGAAATTTAAAACTGCACAACAAAGCTATGTACAATACATATTAATATTTTATTCTAATTAGTTTCTTAAAAACTTTGCACAATATAGGTGAGATTCTACAGCATACCCACACATCAATCTTAGAATAAGTTAGATGTTTTGAATATTTTCTCTTAAAGTAAGAATGCATAAAGAATCATGTGATAACTGGTCTAAACATGCACCAACTAAAATATTTGTAATGGTGCATAAGTGCCAGATAGTATTGCTCATGATCCATTCCAGTAAATTAAATATTCAAATTTCCTTTTTAAGTACAAGTTTAAAATCTAGTAAGAAGAAAAGGAAAGGAAATGTACAGAATTTCCATAGGAAACATACAACTTGAGAAAAGCATTTCATAATTTATTGAGGCTAAATAAATAAGCATATAATATCACTGATATATTTCCTTAGCACCAATACGGCATTTTTAAACTTGAAAGGAATTGCAACAAACAACATAAATTGGTGACCCACGTCTTTTGTTTCCAGATGGCTATACAATACCATGTTGGAAGTAATAGAAATTCTAAAGATGCTTCAAGTGTTCTAAAATTTTATTCGACAAATAGTTCAATAATTGGTGAATGAGTTTAGTAGGACCTTTATATCTAAACAATTATTCATTAACCTAATGAATTACTCAAAAAAAAAAGAAGCACAAATCATTCAACAAACAATTTTATCTTCAAATTTTTTTTAATTTTTTACATCACATCTAAGCACAGTCTCATAGAACACTAATAATTCTTCAAAAAATACAAATATTTTTCAATTTAAAAATGATGCCTAACTTAACAACAAAATAAATCAAACCAAATTATTATGCGAAGAAAAATTAATTTTCAGAAATGAAAATAAAAACAAATGATAAAATGTTAAGGTACACAATAAATTATGACAACTATTGATAATATACTTTTCAGATATTAAAATTAAAGGTCACAGATTGCGAGAGACTGTGCAAGCTTGCAAACAATCAATTTCTTTCTTTTTGGTGGCTTCCACGCTTCAAATATTTCTCAAGAATTATATGGTAAGTTTTAAAATACCTAATTTCAAAAATTCGATATTTGACTTTACCAAGTAAAAACACTATTTAAAATAAGCAAAATTTTTTCCGATGTTATGATGGAATTTAACTATTTAGTTTCACAACAAGAATCAAAATTTATTGCAAACAATTAGTAGCAATAATGTAGTTAAAATGAGATTCTAAAGATAGGCTGTTAAATATTTTTAAAGAAAGTTTTAAATGTTCCATTTAAACATTTAACAACTGGAATTGAAAGCTGGCACCTTTCACAAAAATTGAAATCCATTACCACTAAAAAAAGTATTGGAAAATTTAATTAAAACAGTTTAACTTGATAAATTGCCTGATAATATAAAAAAATACTTAGTTAGTTAGGGAAGAAAATATTTCAAACTTGACGATTATGGCTGACAAAATTTCTGGTATGAATGCCTCATATTTGTACCATCAGCAATTACATACTAACAATAAATGATTTAATGTTCGTAAATATTCTAATTTGTGTTGCCTGTTGAAATTAAGTGCAGATTTTAAATGGTTGTGTTGGGGATAAGAAAATATTCCAAAGGCATTAGATAATATGCACCTATTTATTTAGCCACAACATTTTCTACAATTTTAGTTTTCAAGCGTTTTTTTCCCCAATACAGACAACATATGTTTAAAATTGAAACTCTAAACATATTTTAACCACTTACTAAATATGCAATATACATTATGATATACTAAATTTAAACTTAAAAATGAAGAATGAGTATTTAATTTATTGGAAAAGATCATAAGCAATATTATGTGATACTTACATGCCACTACATATTTAAAAAAACTACTGAAATGTTAGTGTATTCCTGTGTATTCGAAGGATAAATGAGATTATTATTAAGCAAATGTCTTTTGTAGATTTTAATTGGCATTGTTTTTTTAATAAATGTAAGGAATATGATTATTTTAAAACTCCTACAAGAAATAATTTGATTGATGATAGTAAACTACAAAAGAAAATTTGAAAATATTCTCAAAAATAATACAAATAATGAAAATGAATTTTATGTGAGAATGATGCAAACGATATTTGTAAAAAATGATTTTCATATGTGAAATGGTGTATGCAGACCATGTTTATTCCAAATAAATATCATTGGATAATTTTTAACTTATTTTTTGTAAAATAGCAACAAAGAGATTGTTTTCTTAGATTATCAGAGATTTTATATTCAATTTTTGTTCTAAAAATTGAATAAAGCCGTAAAAGATCTAAGTTATGCTTCATATTTATTTTATAGAATAATACCACAGTATTAAAATCATCAATCATTTAAATTATCAATCATCAAAGTAGACTTATTTATTTTAAGTCCATTTTGCTACAACTTGAGAATATTCTCAACAATAAAAACAGGTATAAAATGAAAATGTATTTTATGTTTGTAATTATTGTATACCACATAAGATATTTTTTGAAAATATTCTCAACAGTTATACAAAGATAAAAATTGAAAATGAATTTTATGTGTGTAATTATCCTGTATGATACAAAAATACTGTAAACATTCTCATCAGTAATACATTGATATCAATTGAAAAGGATTTTTATGAGTGCAATTATTGTGTATGATGTAGGCGATAGCAGTTAAATAGTATTTGCATTCATACAATTGTATATGTAGATGATGTTTATTGCAAATGAATACCATTGCATACATATTCAAATCACTTTTTGAGGAATGCAACAAAAAAAACTGTTTTCTAGGATTATCAAAGATTACACATTCAATTTGTTTTAAAAGTTGAATAAAGAAATAAAAGACCTAAGTTTCTATTCATATTTATTTTATAGAAAAATACCATAGTATTTAAATCATCAAAGTAGACTTAATGATTGAGGGCTATTTTACTACAATGGAATCAAGATTTATGATATGAAGAATTTTTATAGTAAATTTACTCATTAATTTCTCACATTCTTTTCAGAATTATGAGCAAAACTTGCAAACATTATCGGTATCCAATCAATACCCTTAGGTAGTATTTTTCCATTAAAATACTTATTTATAAAAATAACTTTAAAAAATCTAACAATATGAATCCTTAAACGGTACTGCCTTGTTATAGCGGCGCCCGACGATGAATCGCCAAATGACTAAAAAATCATCGCCAAGGTAAGTTGTACTGAAAGGTAGGCTTCACGAGTTTGTCAATGACCTTGGCGTAATCATAATTTGACGGGCGCCGCTATACCCATTCAACTTTCAAATATATTTGCAACATCGAAATACGAAATACAATTGCATTTAACATAGTAATGCACAACAAATAAAATAAAGCAACACAATAGTAAAAGATACAAAACTGAACAGCAAAATCAATACACACCTGCTGATGTTACTTCTTCTAAATCGTAATCCGGACCTCTGTCAACATTGGGGTCATTGTAAAAATTGATCCATTTGGGACTTGAGACAGCAGCTATCACTGCTCCCTGAAGTTAAGAGTGACATAATTATACTTCATAATCCATTACCATGTATTACTCAAAAGAAATAATACTTTAAAACTACATTTAACACCTGTACTATATCTTTAATAAAATTCAAAGAGCTTATATTAGAATTATTTTGAAATTAATATTAATTTCATACTTATATTTATTTATAATACAAATCCCACAAAAAATAGCTACACTTTAAAGAAAAACTGGGTAAAAGTCTAGTATCGAGTTCCCCTTGGCGAATGTGGCAAAATCTTGGCGACTTAGAAGAAAGGTCGCCAAAGTACCGTAACGTAAGCAGTGACGTCATGAAGTTTTTGCAAATAAAAAGCTAAACAAAGCTTAGGGTTACCATAACCGAAATTACCAAAATTAAATCGTTATCGCACCCAAAAGCCACCGATCACCAAGGGGCACCCGATACCGGACTTGAACCAAAAACTGATATTACATCTCAGTCAAAGATGAACTCTTAAGGCTTCCATCACCGGTCGCTTTGATTTCATGGACGTAATGTTAATCCTATGGAATTTCCAATACCACCCTCAAATATTTACTATTTTATCTATTTGAAGGAGAAAATGTGCAACGCAAAGAGCAAAAAATAATGCAGGTTTCGGCGCAATTAAATTTTCTCTCCGATTTTCGAAAATATTTTAGAATATTTACTTAAGTCCGGAAACTCCCCCAAAAACGAATTATTATAATATGTATAAAATATTTTTAAAAAAATCGGAGAGAAAATGTAATTCCACAGAAGCCTTCGTTATTTTTTTGATCTTTCAGAAGCACTTTGTTACATTCAAATAGATCATATAGTAAAGATTTGAGAATGGTAGCAGAAGTTCCATAGGATTAACATTACGTTCACGAAATCAAAATGGTTGATAGACGGGAGGCATAATTTTTTGAAAGAAATTATAATATTTTAATTAATGAAATGGTAGTTTTATGTTAATCTTTATTTGACAATGCTTTTAAAACTCTTCGGTATCTAATAGGTAACAACAGGAAAGTATATAAAAATATTTCGACAGATAAGACTCATAAAATATACACTTCCAGTAGAAATTAATAAAATGTGAAGGGAGCAGATATAAAATTAATCACTCTATGATAATGTTACTCTAAGTATGTAACTAAACCATAAAAGTCGAAAATTAACCAACCAAGAACTGTTTATACACGATCATTACATCACATAAAATTTCAGTTATATTTCTATTCTTACTAATGATAATTGTAAAGAATATGGTTAACAATCATTTATACGTAAAAATATGCAGAATTATAAAAAAGACAGACAAATAAAAATAAAAAAATGACGGAACATAATTTTTAATGAAATTTTATCCAAGGGCTGCTTATACGAGGTGCGGTTGTTAAATAATGAAACTGACGCTGTAAAATATTTTATTTTTATGACATACATATTTACTTATTATCACATTCAATATACACCTCCCCTCTATTACAACGCTCCATTCGAATCTCAAGTTGTTCGAAACAGTACTGGAAGTCTTATGTAATCAGATCCTTCAGAACGCATGCCGCTTTCTCTTTCGCAGCTTCATTGGACTCAAATCTTGTTACTTTTAACGCAGATTTCCCCTTAGGAAACAGAAAGAAGTCGCATGGAGCAATATCCGGCGAATAAAGGGGATGGTCTAACACTGGGATGCTGCACATGGATAGAAACCTCTTGACAGACAATGTGGAATGAGTCAGCGCATTGACTCGGTGGAAATATTTGCCGTACGGATTCTTTGTCAATTCCTACATCTTTTTGCTAAATTATGCTTCAATAGTGGCTTCTCTAAGTTTTATGTGAGATTTCACAATTCGTTGCACACTTATCATTTTTCAGGCGAAACAAAAAAAAAATCGGTACTTGTCTATTATAGCAATGATTAATCGCCAAGCGACTAATAAACATCGCCTAGTAGGTTATATCAAAAGATAGGCTTCACAAGTTTGGCGACGACTTGGCGTAATCATCATGTGACGGGCGCCGCTATAACGGACAAGTACCGAATTTCTTATTGCGAACCGAGGCTACGGGTTTGTTTACAGTAGCGAGAGACACTGCATTCGAAAGAGGAGGCTTCACGTTAAACAGCTGTCGATCGTTGGCGTTTGGCGCAGGCGTACTTCTTCTGTAGCAGCGTCAGTCTCGTTATTTAATAGCCACACCTCGTATAATGTGAATGATATGGATTAACAATATTTTTAACAATAAAGATATAGCAAAGCTAATCAGAAATAAAATTTTTAATAAATGTTAAAATTTTAAGTAGATTCTTAGAGATATGTATTTTGTTCTACCTTCAACTTTCGTCTGGCATTAAATTTTGTAAGTTCATCTACAGTTTCTTGGAGATGGACTTTAGGAGCACATAACTCTCTTTCCTAAATTTGAAAAACGACATTAATACACAATAGTCACACATTTGAATAGAGACACATCAATTAACAGAAAGAGAGAGAATTTTTTTAAAAAAAATAATATATTCATCTTCATAAAATAAAACAAAAAATCACTCAAAATTGATTCAACTATACATTTAAAATTTATACATAATATCGAAATTTTTTTAAAAAAAAATAAGTGCTTGTGAGAGGGCGCGCCATCTATCTTGTTTATTTCAAAAATTGATACAATTTTTTAAATTCCTATTATTAGCTCACACTCTCCCTATACATATCTTGTTCAAATTTTCAATCGTTAATAAAATACTTTTTATTCATCCTCTCAAGTTCAAATACATTTTTTTAAACTTGTAGCGGATGACACTTGATGCTAATACAGTATTTTCAAATATTAATTCATTTATTTAAATTTTATTGGTGAAAATGCAGTTGGGCACAACCACTTGGCGCGATTTCAAAAATTGCCTAATTTGGCGATTTTTTTTTTTTTTTTTTTGGCTGAACGTTAAGTCCGTGAAGGCTAGTAACATTTAGCAAAATACCACCAAATAATTCCTGTCGCCAAGCCTGGTTGGGCTAAACTACATTCCAACCATTTAATTTACGGGATGAATTAATTAATTTTAGCTTTAAATGGGAGAAAAAAAATTTGCCACATAATATTGTGATTCTGTCGTATGTATACATATATTTATATTAATTGTAATTATTTAATAAAAAGTAACTAAAATAAAATTTTTCTTTGCTGACCTAAGTAGGAATTGACTTTAATTTTTTTTTTATATATTATTTGTTTTAACTTAGGCCGAAACTATACGAAAACGAAAGTTATTTACATACTCATGCTGAGAAATAGTAGAAGAAGAAACATGGGGGGGAAATACATCCTAGAATGAATTGCCCACTGTAAATAATTAAAATCCCCATGAATAAATGAATTTAATATTTTGGTAATCGAGACAGATAAATATGTATAATGTAATAAATGCATAATACATTTCCATATATTAAGCTCAGAATTATTCAGCTTTTCCAGTTTTTACTAATAGCAGAAAATAATAACAAAAAATTGCGGTGGCGGAACCAAAAAAAAAGTAGATATGGGAAGAGGGCACAATTGTTTTATTCTTTGAAAGTACCTAACGCTTAACTGTGTTTGTTTATTTCATTTAGTATTCGTGGGTATTTAGTCCAAACTAAAACTAAACTAAGTATTAACTCAGATGTCGAATTCAAATTAATTAAAGTACGATAGTGAATGAGTGAGTGTAAAGTTAATGACTCAAGAGCCAGATATGGCTATGTTGTGCCAAACAAGGTGTAGAAGTACTTGAGACGTTTGAAAGCAGGGGGCGGGGATAGTTGCTTCAATATAAGCAGGGTCAAAAATAAAGAGGGATCGCTAAAAAGGGTATCTAGGGAGAGCGTCTTTGAAAGAAAAAAATATCTCTAGGATGTGTCGGATGAGTGATGCCCTTACCCATGAGGGCTAGGGTTTCTGATTTCCCGGGTCTTTCCGTTCCCGGGAATGTCCGGGAAATCTCGGGAACGTAATTGTCATTCCCGGGATTCCCGGGAATACATCAAAATTTCAAAAAATTTAAAATCGGGTTATTTTTAAATAAAATCAATAATAATTATATAAAATAAAAATACATATAAATTCCAAAATTAATGCTTATTTATATAACGAGCTAAAAATACAAAAAATATGTAATAAATTGATTATTCATTTTTAAAATAGGATTTCAGAAAGCATAATCAATTTATTCTTTTATCACTCAGCCTTGTTCTAAGCTTTATGACGAACAATCCAGCAGCAAAAAATGCTCTCTCGGCTTCTACTGACGCTGGAGGAATTGTTTTTAAAGCCTCCTATACTTTTATAATGTTTGGTGATAGATTTTCAGTCGAGTCGAACAACTACATCTCTTGTATCATGATTTTGTTGAGACTAGTAGTTTTTTTGTATGAACAATATAAAACTTTTGTTTTAGAGTAAATTGCTTTCTCTAATTTTTCATCCAATGCCATAGGTTTTTCTTTCAAAATCTCCATGCTCTCTTCTTCTGAGTGCGAATAATTGGATTTTGAGTCATCTTTTTCGCAGAAAAGCCTTGTCCCTATCATTTGGGCTTGTCTAACCAAACAATTTTTATCAAGCAATCGCGAAATATCGACAGTAACTGCAGCTGCCTCGTATTTTCTCCCGAAATTCGGGTATTGAATTAATCCTATTAAATTAATATTGCATCTCTCATCAATTCTTTGGATAACAGAATATTTCACATTTTTTGCAAATTTTAAATTTTGTTCGTTCAATTCTCTAATAACGAAAGAAAATACACCTTCTGCAGTTAGCAAAGTTGCATTTCGATTTCATAATTTTTCTAAGCCAATTCTTAATGCCTTTAAGCCAGATACAATAGTAGTCACAGTTTCAAACTCTACATTGGCCATCATTTGTTCTTCTTTAATGTCAATTAATGTTTTTAAAATTGCTGACTTTATTTCTAATAATCTTTCAAAATTGCCAACAAATTATTCCAGCGCGTTTTGGTATCCAAACAAACCATCTTTTCACAGCTAAACTCTTCTTTAACATCTTCTTCATCAACTTTTATTTCGTTCCCGGGATTTCCCGGGAACAAAGTATAATTCCCGGGAATAGAAAAAGTACAGAAATCTTATGATTTCCCGGGAATCCGGGATCCCGGGAAACAAACCCTAATGAGGGCTACAGTAGGGTTAGATAGTTCTCGGATTTGTACTTCGACACAAGAAAAAAATTTAAAGTGAAACAACATGTTAAATATTTTAAAATTTTGTTGGAATTTTTTGTTCATGCATGTCATGTCAGAGCTTGAAATTATAACAATAGGGGAGGGACATAAGTCTCCTCCCACCCGCCCACCTCCTAGATATGCTACTGAATTTCTTTGTATACAAACTTGAAAGCATTTATTTAATAGAAAATCATACCATCCGCTAAAAATCGTCTGGACATAATTAAGCTAATTCAACTAAATCTTCACTATATTTAAATAACATCAACATCCCTTACAAACCCATTTTTTACATTCATAAAATTCAAATAGAAATTCTTCTTAGGTAACAAATTAAGGAACTTTTACTCAAAATTGAAGACTTATGATGTGCACACATAGAATATCTACATTTATATGCAATTTATACATAACCAAAGCCTTAAAAATTGCATATATTCATCAAGTACAGATTACAATTTTACTCAGTTTCATAGATACAAACGCATAATTAAGTTAGACCCCCCGCCCAAATGGATTTTCACAAATTTGTGTTAAAGTAGTGGTATCAGTTCTTACAAGAACAAAGTTTTCACAAAAAACTTAAGGGTCCCGTCTACCAGTCTTTTTGATTTTGTGAATATAATGTTAATCCAAAGGAATTTCTACAACCGTCCTCAAATTGTAATTATTTTATCTATTTGAATACAATTACGTGCATCCGAAAGAGCAAAAAATAATGATTTTTGTAAAATGACATTTTCCATCCTAAGATTTTTAAACATTTTTATCCTTGTTTTAAGGATTCGTTTGTAGATTTTCCAGTCTTTAAGAATTTTCTAAAATATTTTCAAAAATCGGGGAGAAAATACAATTTTGCAGAATCCTTCATTACTTTTTATTCTTTCGGATGCATTTTTTTTTTGTATTCAAATAAAGTGCATATATATCTGAGAAGTAAAGTAGATTTTGCATTGGATCAACATTAAGTTCACGAAATCAATATGACTGGTACACGAATACTAGCAATTTTGGTCTTCGATTTTTCCTTCCTCCCCCCTTACATTCGGTTTTCGGATGTCTTCAATTTTCATGCAGTTGCTTTGGGATCATGCCGTATGTATGCACATAATTTTAAGACTTATATGAAATCTCGAAAAACAGTGTTTCAAAGAGACCACTCACATTGATCCACGGATGGTTCAAGGCTTCGTCCACTGTGATTCTGTCTTTAGGATTGAGCGCCAGCATCTTGTTGAGGAGATCTTTGGCGTGGCTGCTGATCACGTCCCATGGGCGACCCGTCATCTGAAAGGAAATTTCAATATTTTTTTACGAACATCACACGGCCGCGTACATAACTAAAACAAAAACTTCCATTGTTTCAAATTTCAGCCATTTATTTCTATCGTTTAATTTTACTATCATTATGAAGGTACGAAAAGGTGAGGATATTTAATATTTTGGGAGTTTTATCCCCACCCTTGAAGCAAAAAAAAAATGGTGCTAAATCGTGCCAAGATTCCATTGTTTATTAACGTCGCACTTAGAAGCGACAGAAAGGCTATTGGCGATGAGTTTCGTAATTTCGAGCCTCGGTTAAATGACCAAGATTAAACGATTCTGCCACTGTCAAAAACAGTGCTGGACAGCAATTGATTCGTCGCACTCCCTCTGGACTGAAATATAGTTAATTTCAAATTGAATGGTTGGTTTCCATTAGACAAAAACCAAAATTCCGACGCCACTACTTACTCATCCATTATCTGTCAGCTATTGATAGTTTATGCAAATGAGAAAAAAAATTCCCGGATTGCCTTCACTAAACACACCTTCACTAAACAACGCCTTTCTAACGTAATTTGTTTAAGCACGAAAAATTATAATTTGATACTACTTTTAACAGGTAGTAGTATCACACAATATGGGGGGGGGAACAACTTAATTATTTTATTTTTAACTACATAAATTTGAAACCAAACAAAATTTTTTACCAACCATCATCCGCGCGTATAAACTCCAACTTCCACTCCTAGAAATTCCTACGAGATTCAATATTACGTCAAAAAGGTTGGCTGGCACAAATACTTGCAATTCCTTCGCCACTTTGGTTTCGTATCTTTCGTTCCTTTAAAGTTTTTTATGTTTTCAAAATATCGAGTAACGTCACCGAAATAAAGAAATTTACGAAAAAGCGGATTTCTTAATCCACACGATTAGTTCAAAGCCAAAATTAAATAGATAAAATTTTTACAAAAGTTTCCACTCTCGTTTCCAAAGTTTATATATATATATCCTATACTTTAACTATCACTATAAGGAGTTACCTCTATTTCCTGATACCATTCCATACTATTAGCTTGAATTCATGTGATCACGCGCAAGAAATCTGCCTAAATCTCGTTTTCTTGGGTCCATTCTTGGATCCATCCTTTTTTTCCCCCATCCATAAAGAGATCTCCCAATATACTTTATGTATCCAGGTAAAATACCTAAAGATCCCTCAATCCAATACCACGTAGTCTGAAGAAATCCTTGCTCAGAAATTCCAAGGAAGGAAAATTTTGCTCTCTTTCACTTTTGCTATGATGGTGAAACTTCGCACATGGCTTCCTCAAATTTGAATTATGTTTCTCACGGAATCAAGTGGACGTAGATGGCGCTGCATGCCCCGCTATCCCTATGCAATTGTCTTTCTCTTGTGCTAAAATTAATAAATGTATACTTTCCACTATTTAACGCTTTTTCATTGTGCCAAGGCTTAAAGGCTTAATTACATATTAATTAATTTTAATTTTGTTAATTCCATACATATATATTCTCTTTCCTGGTAAAAACCAGTCCATTAAATAGAATAGACAAAACCACAGCTTTAATTCCAAAATAATTTATTTGTGCAAAGTAAATAATATAAAGAAAGAAACAGGTGCAGGCTTACGTTGACGTGTCCACTGCAGATGGATTCGTAGAGCCACTCTTTAGTGCCGAGGAAGGGTTGAGTGCCGGTGAGCAGAACGTAGAGGAGGACACCGCAGCTCCACACGTCCGCCGGCTTGCCATAAGGCCGACGCAGCACGATCTCGGGGGCCATGAAATGAGACGTGCCGATGCGGCCTTTCGTAGACGAACAGAAACACATATTACATAAACAGGAAAACAAATTTGGTAAAAAAGTATTAAAATTATATTTTGGTATTTTTTTGGAATAAAATTCAAATAATAAAGCGCTCGGGAAATACAGTGTTTTTCAAACACTTTCAGAGCTTTACAAAAACTGTAACTCGAGGAACTATAGCACGTGCCAGTTATCCAAACCCTCGGCAGATGTAACCCCCTGTAACGCGCACGCGATATCCGAATCTTATGACTTCTTGGTTCACGAGATTCTCCCTATTGCACTCGGAAAGGCATTGCAGTGATGCTAACATTTAGATCTATACACTTATACGTCAAATTTTACGTTGGTAGAAGTAGCTATGTGACAGTCCCATTATTGTGTTTTTATAAACGTCTTTATAATAAAATAAACTTAAATAAAAGAATAATAAATGGCAAATAAATTAAAATTCTTTTGAAGGAGCGCTGAGCAAGTCCACATAAAAAGTTATTTAAGGTGCTATATTATCTATCCCAATTAGGACAAATTTCCTTATGTAATGGGAGTAGCTGAATTTTCCGTATTATCCATTATTATATCACGGGAAGTTACAGTTTTATCTATCTATCTATCTATATATATATATATATATATATATATATATATATATGTGTGTGTGTGTGTGTGTGTAAGCCATTTGTTCCCAAGTGCTTTAACTAAACAAATTTATCGAAATGTCTCCCTCTTAATTCTTTTACAGAGTAAATCAATGGAATCTCATTACCCGATGAAATATCTAGTAGGAAGGCGTTGTAATATCTGAAGCTCGTTTGCCACTGTGCCGCTGTGGAGACCACCTAGAAAAGCCACAACTGAGGTTCTGTAACCGCAACTGATAGATGGACGAGCTAAAGAAATAAAACGAGATCAGCTCACCTGACGACGGTGCTTATGGCAAGTTGAAAGTGGAGTAGTTTCCTGCTGTAATTGGAATTTTTGCAGCCGACTTTTATAGCTTGGACTGATTTTGATTCTTATGTGTATTTGGCTTACACAGCCTCTTTAAATTAATTTAACTTGTGATAGTTTTATTAAAATAAATTGTGTTATCCTTGTCCGGTGGTCATCGCTGTTTCCAGAAATTACTGTCAGTGAGATGAATTCATTTTTAGTTTTTTTTTAACTAAAATTCTGAACTAGATGACACTGATGGCTCAAATTTCATTTAATAGAAAAGAATTTGTTGAAAACATTCAACAAAATTTATAAAATTCATTTTTGAACTTAAGTCCCAAATTTCTCAAATTTGAACTTTAATTCTAATTTAACGTGTTAACACTGCGGAAAAGGAAACAAAATATGCTGGAATGTAGGAGAAGTTCTAGAAGAAAAGTTTAAAAGTTGCTAAATACTAGAAACATGCATCTTCCACTCCATATTTACACGAGAATAAAATAAAAAATAAGTACTAAAGGCATTGAACAGTTAAAGCAAATGAAGAGCTTCAAAAATATCAATAAATGTATAACATCAAAAGAATAATTAAAAAAAAAAAAAAAAACGTTCGTATACAATAAACAATGTTCAAATATAATTTATAATAATCACACATATATAAGAAGAAAATAATCACATAAAATCGGAGAGAAAAAATCGTGTCTTTTCCTAAATACAACACATAATTTTAAAAACTTAGTGTTATTTTATTTCGTACAAAAAGCTTTCAAAATTTCTTTGCCTAAGATACAATACTCTCCAGTTTTTGTTTTAACTTTTTCTAAGTAATCGGTGCACATGATTCCGATTACACAAATTTAAAACAACTCATGCAAATTGGGAGAGATAATAATTTTATTTTACTCTAATTTCAGTTTTAAAAAAGTATTTGACCTTGGTCCACATCATAGACGTTATTTTTTCACACACCTTTTTTCCATCTCGCCTAGAACTCTCTAAAGTTACATATTGTCTTTCCGTGAAGTATCCAGCAGCGCCGCCTGTCTTGACAGCCGTGATGTGATTGTTTATTAACGTCGCACTGAGAAATAACATGAGGGATAGTGGTGAAGGACCTCGTAATTTTGAACCTCGGTCAAATGACGAGGGTGACAACTGAGCTGGCACTTGCCTCTCCAAACTTCCACACTACGCCAAAGAGGGTTCTCGGCAGATTTAACGTGCATCAACCCCGCTACAAGGTAGGTTTCTAGTGGCATCGGTGCTCGAACCCATGACTCGACGAAAGCCGCCGGTCTTGAGTACACGTCTATGACTACTAGGCTATTGCGAAGACTGATGAGGATGCTTGATTTAGATTGGCTGGTTTGTTTTTTTAACGTCGTACTAGAAGCAATACGTGGCTATTGGCGACGAAGCTCGTATTGGCGG
>BMAW01088276.1:41588-98655 GCA_019974015.1 Nephila pilipes
ATTGTACTTCGTTCAGTTGTGTGCTGCTTCATATCCTGTGTCAAGCGTTATAGTTACGGGACAAAATGTAGACAGTTGATTTATAAAGAATAATTTCCTCATAATCTGAATATTCTTACCAATTTCTTTTTTATAATTTTACATTTATTTTTTTGTACACAATATGGGAAGGTATCAAATATAAAGGGCTTATTCTTAAAATGTTTTTGTATTTTCATTTTACTAAAATTACTCAGTTTTTAATATTTGTATAAATATATAATAATTAAAATATAGAAACAAACATTTTAGATATTCATATAATTTATTGTTATTCTGTTTTTTATACAATTTGTTTAAATTCTGAGGGAATATTCCAAAGAAAACGTCAAAATCCTCTTCCACGAAATTAAACTTCTGCTTCTCGAATAGTTCAATTTTAAGAAATTGGTGAAATATGGCTACTAGATGGCAACACAATATAGCTGTATATTTAAATTCCATCACTCGGATGGAATGAAAAAGAAATGAGCCCTTATGAATTATATTTTAATAATTTTGTAAAATATGTTTTAATTCTGTGTATTCATTATATCAAATACTTCATCGAACGACATCAATGAACAAATAATTCTTTCAATGCAATATTTATTTTTTAACTTCTTTAAAACATTTTTATTAATACATATTAAATAATCACCGCCAATTTCGTTAAAATTTTTGTCGAATTCTGAGTACTAGCAACGTTGTTCCATTTTTGGTAAAAATTCGCATTATAATCTTACGTAAAAAGCACTAAAGACTACGTGACGTTGTCAACGTAAAAGCTGTCAATAAAAAAGTACTAGAGTTCATAAGGTTATCTTGCTTATATTATGATTAAATGTGCTTTTATTTTGTCTTCCTTTCTTTTTCTCTGTGTTGTATTTTCGAGTAATATTTTGCATGCTTTCTCTATATTGTGTACTGCATGTTGATAAAATCTGCATGTTTCTTTTTTTTCCGCAGAATGCGTTGTATATGATTATGATCAGGCGTCGGTACAGATGTAGATTTTACTTGAAATGCGATGAGCATGTTAGCTTTTGTGCTCTTCTGCGCGAATCAAAACTTCTGTGTTGTGTACTTGTGTGGTATTCTGCTGTGCATTTTACGTGCAGTGTTCGTCAGCTGATACATCAGATAGTGTTTATTTGTTCAATTCTGTGGGAGAAAAAAAAGTTAATTTGTTTTAAGGAACGGTTACAAAAAAATATACAAGCTCTGAAGCCTGCAAATATTCGTGTTTCGTTTTGAGTTATTGCAGCTTTTGCGATTTTATTATTAATATATTTTTGGGTGTTTTTTTTCTTTCGACCATAGCTACAGTAACTAAAAGTTTTACTATTTGACAATAAAAAAAAAAAAAAAGCGTTTATATGGAAGATTGGGGACTTCCATAAACGCTTTTTTTTTTTTTATTGTCAAATAGTAAAACCCTTATTTTTAGTTACTGTAGCTATGGCCTAGAAAGAAAAAAAAACACCCAAAATATATTAATAATAAAATCGCAAAAAGCTGCAATAACTCAAAACGAAACACGAATATTTAAATGTGCAGGCTTCAGAGCTTGTATATTTTGTAACCGTTCCTTAAAAAAAACAAATTTAACTTTTTTTTTCTCCCACAGAATTGAACAAATAAACACTATCTGGATGTATCAGCCGACTCCGAACACCTGCACGTAAATGCACAGCACACACACAAGTACACAACACAGAAGCTTTGATTCGCAGAAGCATAATGTAAAAGCTTACCATGCTCATCGCATTTCAAGTAAAATCTGCCATTCGTACCGACGCCTGATCGGTAATCATATACAACGCATTCTGCGGAAAAAAGAAACATGCAGATTTGTCAACATGCAGTACACACATATAGAGAGCATGCAAATATTACTCGAAAATAATAACACAGAGAAAAAGAAAGGAAGATAAAATAAAAGCACATTTAATCATAATATAAGCAAGATAAATCTGATATGAACTCTTCAAGTAATTTTTTTTATTGAAGGTTTCTACGTTAACAACTATGTTAATGTCGTCTCGCGCTTTTTTACGTAAGATTACAATGCGAATTTTTAATTAAGTGGAATTGACGTTATTAGTATTCAGAATTCTGACAAAATTTTGACGAAATTATGGAGATTTATTTAATATGCATTAATAAAATGTTTTAAATACTTAAAAAATAAATATCATTAACAAAGAATCCTACATTTGTTCCAATTGTTGCTTCCAATTACTACCACTCGTGCTGCCATCTAGTGAAGATTTTACATACTTTTAATGAAAATCAAATTATTAATTATACCAGAAAAGGAGATTAAAAAAAAAAAAAAAAGTATTGTAAAAGACTCGTTTCTTTCTTGTACTTCTAATTATTGAAAAATTACTTTATAATTTATTAAGATATAATTCATGTACTATTTTTCATTCCAGCCGAGTGATGGAATTTAAATATAAACTATATTGTGCTGCCATCTAGTAGCCATATTTTTCAACAATTTTTTAAAAATTGAACTATTCGAAAAGCAGAAGTTTAATTTCGGGTGAGGATTTTTGACGTTATTTTCGTTAGAATATTCTCAGAATTTAGCCAAATTGCAATAAAAATAGAGTAATAATAAATTATATGAACATCTAAAACGTTCGTTTCTGAACTACATTTTAATTATTATATATTTATACAAATATTAAAACCGAATACTTCATTAAAAATAAAAATAAAAAATATTTTAAGAATATAGCCTTTTATATTTTATACCTTCACATATTAAGTATCTAAAATAAATGTAAAATTATATATAAAAAAAAAACTGTATAAGAATATTCAGGATTATAAGAAATTATTCATAAATCAACTGTCTACATTTTGTCCCGTAACTATGGAAACGCTTGACACAGATATGAAGCCAAGTTTTCTTTCTAAGTTCTTTAATTAAATTTAAACTTTTCAAACATGCTAAAATCAAGTAATTTCAGTTTAAGTTTGAAATCAACCAAAGAAGATGTATTTACCTTCGTTATTTCGGTCGTAAAAAAAGGAGATAAAAAAGTTTTTTAAAAAATTGAAAAATAATTTGTACATATAAAGGATAATATAAAAAGGCAAAAACAAATATAGTAGGATAATACAAGGAAAAATAAGAAATTCTATAAGATAAAGAGCAGAAATCTAAATAGCAATAATTTAATTCTAGCAGTCAGCCCTCTGACTTTTTTTAAAAAAAATATTTGGTACATTTTCGTATAGTTTGCTTTATTAATTGTGCTGATATTTTCTACTTTCTAAGATAATGTTATTTCTTATATAGTGAGCGAGCGCAATTTTTTTTTCAAATAAACATTCACACATTTTGAATATTGCGCAATACTTGTACACAAATTTAAAAAAAATTTTAATCATAAAAATTTTGAATTTTACTATATTCAAATTCTAAAATAATAATTACGTTTAGTGTTTCGAAATATTATGTTTATAAGCAGTCAAAAAGAATTTTAAAAATTTCAATGGAGTGGATTTTATGCAAGATGTACTTGAAGGCATGTAAGTACACGTCTCAACTTACAAATGTAAAAATAGAGCCTTGATTATTAAATTTTCATACATTATTTATGAAAAGTTGTTTCTTATATAAACAGATACATAAGTATGCAAACTCCAAGATTAAAAATGTGATTTTTTTTTTTACTTTTAATTCAAAAAAGGGAAGATTATTTAATCTAGGCATGTATAAAATACAGGTCAGCTCCTTTTTCCTTACCGATGACGTTTCGGTTACCTTAACTATTTAAAATACGGGTTATATCGTTTGTTTGTAATAAAGTGGTGATACACGCAGAAGATAACGAAATAAAGGAAGAGCAAAGAATTAAAAAAGCCTACTTTAAAAAACTAGGTAACAACGGGGGAAATGTAAAAGAATATATAGATAAGGGGGCAAGGGGGGAAAACTTACCTTCCCCAGCGACATTCTTGTCTCCCTTGACTTTGATAGCAGACCCGAAACCGCCAAGCTTGACGGGGGCAGAATTCTCCACGGTAGCCAGCAAAATACATTGCGGCTTAATGTCTCTGTGGATTATGTCATTCTCGTGGCAGTAACGAACTGCTTCCAGCACCTGACGCATGTAGTGGCTGGAAAAAAAAATCACTTAATCACTCCAGTGATATGTCATAAACATTATATTTCCCGAAATTTTAATTTGTTTAGTTTAAAAAGGGTTCGCACACGTCTAATTCACAATTGACTTAACAGCATTTCTTTAACTTTAGTTATTTACAGATAGATTGAGTGTTTATTAACGTCGCAATGAGAAGCAACACGAGAACTATTGTTCAAATATGACGAATTTCTTTCATTATTTAACTCAACAATCATTTTGAAGTCTAAGTATGGAATGTACAGGAGGTTTACCTCTCAAAATCGGTAAAGGAATTCAATGTATACATTGACTGGATTGCCCCAGACGATATCATTAACGATATTTTCCGTAACAGAATGAGAAGAACTAATGAAAACTTTTATTCAAGCTAACATTTCGAAATCTCAGGAAACATCCCCGGTATTGACATAATATCCAAATGGACAAAAAATAGAAGAGAGGTAACATTAAACATTCGAATCATCAGCAAAATGATCATAATTCCCGGGGTTTTTGCGTAAATTCTATTTAAATGATAATGCACAATGTTGTACCTGCTACCATGTCAATGATTGTAATAAATATGCATCCCATAGGAATCTTCTCTTGAACATACTTCAGATAAACCCACAGCACAATATTACTTTCAAAGAATTTATGGAAAGAACAGTAGTTAATAAACAAGTTTTCAAAGCTTTCTTGCTGAAGATGAAATACTTTGATATCGAATTAAAAAAAATCTGTAAAAGGAGTTAATAGCCTTTGTTGCTTTATATCCCACATAACTTCAACCAACCAAATCTAATTAAATAATCGATAAGTTCAAAACTTCAATGGAATATACGAAAGAGAAGGACAGCACACTTCATCAACTACAAAAGAATAAGTAAGTTTGCTCTCTCTCGAATCCCTCTGAATTCAAACAACTTTAGCTTATATTCTTATTTTTAAGCTAGGACTTTATTATGCTTACCAAATCACTTGTTCCGATTCAAACATTTCTCGATCATAGCAGATTCGAATCTTATTATTTTAACTAGGAGTCGCTTAATCTCAAACGACTAATTATGATGATTCAATACAGTTTGCCAATATCTGTCAGCTTGCCATACTCCAACATTTTCCTCCTCTTTCCTTTCAATTCTATTTCGCTTGTACATCACTATCTCTAATTTAATTCACTGCACATCTTATCTTCATCTAATTTACCTAATCGCGTTTCATTTGGGTTGGGAAGAAATAGTAATAATAAGCAATTCCAATAGCAAAAAGTTCCTAAGGCTAGTGTAGGAAAAATCGCGAGTAGCCCAACGTTATAGGCAGACCACATAATTCTGAACATCGATCAAGTGACGAGAACAACATCTGAGTAGGCATCTCTCTATCAATCTTCCACATCATGCCGACAGGAGGATTTGGGATCTCAAAAGATTTAACGTAGATCAGCCTTGCTCCACGGCAGGTCTTGGGAAACGTCAGAACTCCAAACCTGAACTTGACTGAAACGACGCCGATCACGAGTTCGTGACCATGACCACTAAGCTACCACTGCATGGTTGATTAGAGAATCTCGACTTGTGGATTATGCAAATCAGCTTTGCTATATACATCGAAATGTAGTGAAAGAGATATATATACAGAAGATAAGAGTAATCAACAATTGTAACAAAGGAGTTGGGAATAGTAATAGAGAGAGAGAAAGAAAGATCGGAAAATTTTAACTACGACTTTATAAATGTGAGTCTTGACAGAGATAAATGTTGAATTAGTACCCGACTCAAACCTTTCATTAGAACTATTTCAGATAAGTAGAATTTTCAGATAACCGTTCGTTGCGAACGCGTGAGGGTTTTGCTCACTTATATAATACAAACACTGATTTCTGGATTATTCTAAAGATATAATAAATATCAATTGAGTTTTGTGATGACTCTTGCTTGTGGGAATTTCAGATGGCACAAATTAATGATGGAAACGCGACCGAGCGTCACAAGTTGAGACAATAAAACTCCAGTTATCCGAACTCTAATTCTCTGGATTGATTTGAGACAGAAAATAAAATCCACATACAACATTTTCAGCGAACAGAAATGCAGTTCTTGATATTCCTACTGAGTACAACGTGAAGCGATCAAGTATTCGTAGACGATGAATCGCCAGTCCCAGTCTCGTCGTATTCGCTACTGTCAATACAGGTTTAACACATCAATCAATAACTCCCGAGACTAACATTGAAAACAACATTTTTTTTGCAATTTTTTTTTTTTATAAATCAACATTATTTCTTATTTTTTTTTTCGGTTTAAAATTTTTTCCACTTTTTTTTAAAATACAATTCTTTTTTTTTTTTTTTTTTGCAAGAAATCTTTTTTGTTGCGAGTCAATAGCGATAAACAGCTTTCTGAATCATCGACTCGTTGCTGTTTTTGTTCCATCGAAAGCAATCGCGGCACCCACTTGGAAAAAATCTTTTTCACTTCACTTCAAAAAACCTTTTTCAGTAAATACACTTCCATATGATATCTGTGTCATCTCAGCAATCTCACGGAGCTTCACTTTACGATCTTTCATTATAATTTTTGTCACTTCACTCACATTTTCCGGTGTAACGGCTTCCACAGGTCTACCCGAGCGTTCCGCGTCATTTGTGTCGGTACGACCACGTTTAAACTCGGCAAACCACCGACAAATCGTTGCCTTTGATGGACAAGAGTCCGGGTAACATTTTTCAATCCATTGTTTCGCTTGCACGGTGTTTTTACCCATTAAAAAACAATGTTTTATCTGAACACGAAACTCGGTTTTTTCCATTTTTTAAACAAACTACAAAACGACTTTACTCCACCCTCGATAACTCAGCTGTTTCTGGTCCGATCGACTTAAAATTTTGACACGTTTCAAGCAAAGGTTAGTACTCTAGAAAGACCTGGTTACTGGTTTACTACGAGCGCCATCTCTGGGTTAGTCTCGGGAGTTATTGATTGATGTGTTAGATATGTTGCTATTAAGTTTCTTTGTGTACAATGCGACGTGGATTCTAAAAGGAAATGTGGGCAGATTTCATTCAACATTTAAATGAAGAAGTGGCCCAGTTAGCTGAGGTGTATATAGCGCGGGGAAATAAATATGTTCGGACACTGGAAAAAATTGATCTTCAATGTTTAACTTTGGGTCTGTAAAGGGAAAAGATAGGAGTTCGATGAGACAGAGACACAAAAGTGGAAGAAAACAAAGACCTGAAAGAGGCTGCAATTAAGTAGATTTTCAGCTGTGAGTATTGGCAAACTCTCTTCCAGGGTCAATCATTCGCGAAAAAATTACAAACTTTTGTCAAGAAAACTACTGATACTATGTCTTTATCTCAAGCGAATCATGGTTGTCTAAATAATTTTAAGGCAAGACATGGCATCCGCGAATTGTATCTACGAAGTCAAAAGTAACCCTCAGATTCAAAAGCAGTAGAAAACTTTACGCAAAAAATTCAAGTGGTAACAAAATATTATGTTGCCGAGTTTTTATGTAATTACTGCAGTGATGAACACAGGTCATATTTATAAGGTTTTGCTTAGAACAACCTTAGATTCTAAAAGAGAATCTATCGCTCCTGGTCAAAAGGTTAATAAAGACCGCGTAACCCAGATTAATTACGCCAACACTTTTTTTTTTGCCTTGAAATTGCGTTAAAATGGATAGAGTTGAAGCCTTAATATGACCATTCACACCTACCCTGTTAAATGGATGCGAGACTTGGAAGTGCGAGAACAAGTAAAAGGAAATAGCTTATTTTGAGTGATATATTCAAGCAGTGATATTGTAATAAATAAAATAAAAAAAAAAACACGTTATTTTTGTAGTAATACGTTATTCGCAAATTTTACTTCTTCTTTTGCAAAATAGTCTTTTTTCGTAAATTATCCAATGGTATAAATATCCAATTATCTGAGTTCGGATCTAGTTCCAATTAATCCGGATAAGTGAGTTCCGCATACCTATTGCATTACATTTTCCCATTTCAGTTTCATGGAATAGACTTTGCTTAAATGCTTTAACCAGTAAGGACAAAGGTTTGAATGATCTCAAACTATCTAACAATCGTTCGCTACTGTCGCTTCGTACACAAAATGTTCGTCAGAAGAAAGGTGCACAAAACGACTCAATTTCAATGCCCGTCAGTGTTCGTACATAATATGGTATGATCTGCCTTCTTTAAACTTGACAAGCTGTTCAAGTTCCTGCAGATAAGTTGTAGACGGCTCCTGGTTGAATTTATGATCAATGAGTTCGCACAAATTCGTTGATCATGAGCGCTTATTGCCCATGTAAGAAATTTCTAGCTATGCAAGCAGTCCTACATCGAAAAGTCTGTAGTTTACCTTGACTCTAGTCCTGCAATAGATAGCGTTAGAGGGAATTTGAAAAAGTATCTATTTTTGACAAATAAGGTGTTGCTAAGGCAAGCTGGTGTTACTGTTTTGTTCTGCCATCTGTTAAATGGAGCTAAAATGAATGTGACACTGATTCGGAGAATAGTTTTGATTGCTACCACGACGAGTTGTCATCGTCCCTTTGAGTCGAATTTCTACCATCAGTAAGAACAAGATTCATTATTATGCACCACAAACTAAGCATTAATTAAGACAATGTGTTGCTTCCATTGAATCTATTTCAAAGAAGGCGAAGACGGTCGCATCGCTCGGAAAAAATTTGGTTGCGAATTTCGGGATGCAAAAGGCGTCACACTCATGGATTTCTCAAAAACTAAAAAACGATCAATGGGCAATTTTTTAGGGATTCACCCCATTTGCATTTCCTAATTCGTACTAGTGTGAGAAACGCCTGGTAGTTTCGGAAGTTAAGATGCTGCAGATAATAGGATTATTAATACTGCGCGTAAGATCTGTATGTCTCTGTCTTCTGTCGTGTAGCAATACAGTCCCCTTCACTGGGTTTCAACCTGAGAACACGGACTTATTTTATGGGGAGGGGGGTGGATTTCAAATGCTTAATTGGTTACAAATGTGTAAGCCGAGATGTGATCTTTATAACAAAAATTAAAAATTTCATTTTATGGGGACATGACCCCCCTCCCCATGTGTACGCCACTAGTACCTACATTCATTGCGCAGCACCACAGAGTGCTACATAGGCTGTCAATATACATAACTTTCAACATTCACGATGAAAGTTATTGACATCGATGGCAACATACGAAGGATATCGTTAAGTTTTAATTATTTCTATAAAATAACCGATTTAACTGGATAAAGTTTATTCTGCAAATTAATGGATCTCTATGTACATAATGTTGTTGATTTCTCCTATTCATTTGTTTGGCTTAAGGAAACCTTAGATATAAATAACCCGCAATATGGAGACGATATTAAATTTGCTGAGTGCTACAACGACGGCCTTTGAAAGGTCCAAAAGCGATGGGAGAAACGCATAACTCTGGATATAGTGACCACGAATAAAAGTGTTTTGTCTTAGAACAATGAAAAAAATTAAGTTTCGATCTCGATTGTTAATGGGTTTTCTTCTACTCACATTGTACGTCTGGGTCAAAATTTTAAAAGCTTTTTTCTCACATTTTAAAGCGCTCAACTGAGCTGAAATTTTCTATACACAATTGTATTGGATGAGAATACGAAAATTTAACTATAATTAATAAAAATTAATTGATTAAAACTAATTAGTTAAAGAATTAAATTTTGCGCCGAGTTTCTCGCCTAGTCACCAAATGGTCGCCAAATTCGTAACCAAGATGAAGGGCTCGTTGCTTAAACTCTTTTTTGGTAATCATTATTTTGGTAAAAAATTAGTGAAAAATAAATTTTTTGCGACAATAAATAAATGTTACAAATAGATATATACAACGTAGCCCACTCACGTTGTTTATTCTTAAATGATCTAAAAATTGTACATGTATTTATTTTAGATGATAAATTTAATAAACGTCAAATAATAAAATAAATTATTAAAACTAATTGCTGAATAAATTCTGACTCAATCTTCCCTTTGGCTCTTAAAATTTAAGGTATAAAAAAATTATGTTACGCAAAGTGTTAAGCTTGAAAGAAAACCCATGTTCAAAAAAACTCGTTCTTTTACCGGTGTTATTTTTAGTAATAATTAAATTTTACTATACTCCAGTATAATTATTAAAACTTTATGATACTGCTCGTTATTTCAAACTATGGCTTCCTGAAACCAAACAAATCAATATTAACAGCTGTAATTTACAACGTTATGTACATAAAGATCTATCATTATGCAGAATAAATTTTTTATTCAGTAATTTCTCAGTCATAATTAAATCTATACAATAACCCCTCGTAATTCACAGGATTTCCTCCCATTCAGATAGTTTTTACACAATACAATAGATAGTTTCAAATACAATAGATTCATTCTTTTTAAGGAAAAAAAAAAAAACTTTACAGACTTTTAAAAGAGAAAAAAAAACCTTACCTAGAGACGGCTTCACTGTACACAAAACCTAACAAAGCTCGTTTCACTATTTCGTAGCATAAATCTGAACCTTCCATGCTGAAAGAAAAGAAAAACAATTATAACAAATCGAAAGACAAATTAACTCTCCCCCTGTTGAAAAATTATAAAGTTCTGAAAATATGTGCAGAGGACGTTTTTATCGTACTAGATTTAATAACGCATTTTTTAAACAAAAAGCAAACAAATCAATTTTATAGACAAAACATTCAGAGCTATTTACAACATATATTGAAATACATAACCCTACCGATATAAAATTTGATTATTTTTTATAATTTTTTTATATAATTTTATATATTATATATCATTTTATATAATTTTGCTCTTATTTGAATCTCGTGGAAACATTGTATTGTTTAAAGCAGAAGTTCCTGGATTCCGCGGAACCTAGGGTTCCCTGGAACTTTGAGAGGGTGTTCCGCAAGTGCTATCATCTGCTTAATCAAAGCACCAAAATTGAAGTAAAATTTTAATTTTTATAAAAGATCGAATTCTTAAAGGCTGTTGGCTTGTAAAAATAAATATAAATAAATATCTTATGGATAAAATAAAATCTTAAATTTCGTAAAAGTCACGTGCTTCAAATACATTAACCGAGACGCATGAGGTCACATGTTAGTCTCCGTTTTTTCGCTAAGTCGATATATTTCTAATTAATATATAGACCGGCACTCAATTGAAACAAAAATTTAGTCAAGTTCATATTATGAATTTTTGAATTGATATTAGAAAAGAATATCTTGAACTGTCAAAAGAACAGTGAAACATTTAATGTCATATAATAAAATATTTCTCTTTGTATGCTGAAACAAAAACAAAATAAAGAAACAGATTGGTTGCCGAAGAGGACATCAGGTTGCAGATTTCAACAATTATTCCAGACGTTAAAATACTTTGTAATAAAAACCAATCACAGCCAAGTCATTAATTTTTTTTTCTTTCCATGAATTTTGCTTTCTATTAAAATATTGTTGCTCTTGTTTATTGTTGATAGAATATATTTTAGAAAACCAAAAAACGCCACTAGCTATCTTTCCATTCCATATCTTATTAAGATGTTTATATCATGATAAAATAGAGATGCAGTAATAATTTTGTACATTTGAGTAGGATAAAGTTTTGATATTTTACTTTCTCCGCTCTTAGATCAAGAGTTCCTTCATAAAAATGGTAAACTCAAAGGGTTCCCGAAAGTGTAAAAGGTTGAATACCCCTGGTTTAGAGAGTGAAATGAAATGCCTCCCTTAAAATGTATGCGAACAAAATTGCTGTCAAAACGTATTATTCAGTCATTAGTCACGTGACATTTGGTCGGCCGATACTGTGATAAATCTGAACTTTAAATTGAATGCAAAGGAGTGCGCAGCAATTTTTTGAAATTTTACTGAAACATGTCAAGATTTATAAATAACTCGTTCTAAGTGCTTAGTTTTAGCGTTGCATCACTTCCACTTTCTAATATAAGAGGACGATCAATTATAAACGAGACTTTCTGAAAAGTTCTCATCTGAAAGACTACTTTCGAAAATTAGACCAATGATATTTTTCTATATTATGTCCTTTACAATCTGCACATTCTTTTCCAACTCATTGAGAGTTTTTTTTAACCACCCAAGGGGCTATTGTTTTATGTGGGGCGTTTTGGCGTACTAGATCACTTTTCAATTTTTTATCGTTTGCTATTTGTCTTAAATATATTTAATTTAATAATTTATCGTTTGCTTTGAATTTAATTACATGCAGCTGAAATAATATTTAATTTCATAATATATTTATCGTTTGCTTTAATTTTAATATCGGAACTGTTTACTATTGTCCATTTTTCGATATTTCATCGTTTACTTTAATTCTTATATTTAATTGAGTAATTTAATAGTTATTATTTTAAAAAAATGCACCTTGGGTGATTAAATCTGTACTTTGCATAGATTTTTTTTAAAAAAAATTCTTTATAATAAGAAGGGGGACGTGCAAGGTGCCAACTACGTACCAATTCTACTTCTATATACAACAGATGAAAAAGTTCCTCCTCTTAATAGGGGTGTGCTAAATTATTACTTTTAAGTAATAGGTTTTATTGTATAAGTTCCAATCTGGCCATGAGTTCCAACATCCCGTGACTTTTTCATTAAATTTTCTTATATCCAACTGATTTTGGAATATAATCAATTACCCAATTAATCACATTTATATTCCTACCACATATTAATTTGGATTTTATATTGATTTGAATTAAACTCCATAATTTAATTGCGCTCAGATTTCATTCCATAGTCCTTTTAATTTCGCCAGCACGTCTAAGATTGGTCAACAGGACGAATTTCCAGACCCCGGAGACTAATAAGGCTCGACACTGAGCACCCTTATTTTACCTTATTTTAATTGACATTGCAAAATAAATGTTACGCATTAGTAAAAATGGAATGACAGAATGATATTTGATGTAATATACTACATTTACAATTGCACAGTGTGCACTTTTAACTTTAAAAATTCATCTTGTAAATTAGATGAGTCATATGAGGATGGTAAAGTTTGTTTCTTCTTATCAAAGTCATATGTACACTCTTTTGTGTTTTGATGATAATTGATTGATTGACTGTTTATTAACTTCGTGCTTAGGAGCAGCACAAAAGGTTACTAGAGAAAGATTTTCGACAGATTTTGCATGCATTTTAAAGATCGTGTTTAATCGTTTAACATGATTTAATATAATTTATTGGAGTCTTCGACATTTTTAACATGCATCATCCCCGCTGTAATGCAGGTTTTTGACAGCATCAATGTCCGAACGACGGAAAGAAGGGTGGCCACGAGCAAGCGATCACGATCTCGAGGCTACCGCAACGACGATGATGATGATGAAGCAAGAGAAGGAAGAAAGGGAAGAAATTAATGATGACAGAAGAGTCAGATGACAGTTGTATGAGATTTGCAGGTGTCTGAAAATTTTACTGTTAAATTTAATCATTATTTTACCATACAATAAAATACTTTTTCACTTTCGTATCATAAAAAACAGTAGCGAGAGCTTTTCCAGGAGATGATCGATTTGTTTTTAGTGAAGCAGTTTTACTTTTTTGTGCGTCATTCAATGCTAGACCGCTTTGTTTCAGGGCGCTAGTGACTAAATTAATGAATATATAAATAATAAAACGAAGCTAAGCGATTATATGAACTTTAAATAAATTATCATAGTTATATAAAAATCGTTTGCCGTTATTAAAAATATGTTTCGTTTATATTTGATCCACCTTCATATTATTTAACATTCTATATATATATATATATATACACTTTTTTTCATTCAAAAAATACTTAATTTCGGAAGTTAACTTTTCCATACGAATGCATGAATTTATAGCTATATAAACTGAGAGTTCAGAAATGCCTCAAACAAATAGTAATTAACAATTAACACTATACGTGCATTATCCTATCTTGTTTAAAAGTTTTTTTTTCTCCTAACCTTTATATCCTACGAATGCATACTGTTCCATGAAATATGATTAAAAATTCAGGCAACGTCAATAACTTCCAATTTTAGCGGATGAAATCATAAGAGAAATTCACTACATGTGATTATTTTTAAACCTTATATTGTTGAAACGATTTATATTAAAATTAAGTGCGTTTACATTTATTTCGTCATGATACTAAAGGAATGTATTTATTTACAGCAAAAAAGGAATTACATGCGGGGAAAGTATGATGACGATAGTGAAGTTTTATTGGCGCAAGAGCCAGATGTGGCCATACTGCGCCAAACAAGGTAAATCTGTGATCTAGACATTAAAACATTGAAAAAAGATTGATATACAAAAAGATCATGTGAGAAAGTAAAGTTTATTGGCGCGTGAGCCAAATATGGCTATGCTGCGCCAAACAAGAATTAACTGTGGTCTAGATTAGAAGAAATTGAGGAAAAGACACAAATTGGTTGACAAGAAGGAGGGTCGAAAAAAGAGAAGGATCGCTAGAGTATTCCGGGGGCGCGTCACCCATGTTTACCAAAGACAGTAAACCCCATGGGAAAGAAAAAGATCACTAGGGTACTCCGGGGTCATGATGCCCGTATTTGCCTAAAGAAGGCAAGTCCCTGAGGTCCCCTGATATAATCCCCAGGGGCAGGGTACCCATTTTAGTCGCTTTTTACGACATGCATGAGCTACAGTGGGACACATGGGGAAAGTAATGATTTTTCCCAAGTTGATCGTGCAATAAACCACCGATAGAAAAAAAAACCCCAATAAGTAAATAAAATCTTGTTTATTTGATTGTTTCGTTTATTAACATCAAATGAAACATTCTATATACAATTCGAATGCCAGTAACAACAAGGAAAATATGGATTTTGATAAACCTAGTTAGTTTGTTCGTTACTTCACTGTTTCAATTGAACTGAGATCTTTGATATACAATGTCCTTAGAGTCGAGTTTCTCGCTTGGCTAAACAATTAAAAAAACTCAGATTCAGTGTGAGTTCTTTTGATCTTTCTCCACATTTGCAGAGCTCTTTTAAGAAGTTTTAATCTCTTTCCCCCATTAATTTTAATAATTTCAAATTTAAATAGTCTTTTTAAGTAACATTAGTTAATTATAATTTTTTTTCTTATTTAATTATAATGAGGTGATATATTCTGTTAAATAAAACTTGGAACTGTACTGCATTGACATCGTCAAAAAAGCAACGTATATAAAAAAGCGAGAACAATTTTTGTTGCTATATATATTGAATGAAAAAGAAATTATTTTATAGTATGTGGAGTCATTAAAAATGTGCCGCATTGAAAAAAAATATGAAGCCTGTTTCTAGATTAGTTTATTGAATTTATTTATTAGGTTTTACTTCTGATGGAGAAAATTTCATATTCCGACTAGTTAATAAATTAAAATAATTATTATTAAAAAGATTTTCAGATATTTCTTTTTATACTTCATGCTGTTTTTATGGAATGTAATTATTTTTCTCAGAATTCTTTTGAATTCATTTAAAATCAAAGTATTGAAAATTCGTGGCTGCACTCAAATAAGTAATATTTTCATTCTTATTTATTGTAAATATTAAGATATTTACATGTATGAAATATTTTTAATGTATTTGTTACTGCATTGTTATAAAAACAATAGATATAATGAGAAGGAATGCACCATCCTATAAGAATATTTACTAATAATGTTGCCTTAAATGTAGCATACACCTGACAGTAAAGGGTTTTGTGTGGGTGTGTGCCAAATTTGGCGATTTTTATAGGGACTTCAGCTTTAGTTTGTTATATGAGATATCCCAATCACATTCAAAGCCTCATCAGAAAAAAAAAAAAATGGCACCCATCCCACGAAGGGGGTGGGGGTACACTAAATCTGTTCCAATGTTTTCTGATTAATCATGTGGACTCGAGACCCGATACCACGAAAGACCCGTCGTGTAGTGAAGCTGATAATTTCAACATAAACAAATATTAAATTTCAGAGGTGCCAGCTCAGGTTTTATTCTCATTACTTGAACGAGGCTCAAAATTACGAGGTATGTAGCCAATAGTCCCTGTCATGCTTTTAAACGCGGCGTTAATAAACCATCAATCAACCATTGTTTTCTCCAAAATTTTCTAGTGCTTTGATATTTACATTCAGTCATACTTGGCTATCGAAATAGTTAGAGAAATATAGGGTGTTTCGGAACACATTGGCAAACTTTCAAGGGGCGATAGAAAACATCTAAACATGCAATTTTCACCATACAATGCATAAGCAGAGAGCAAGGGGTGAACCGCTAGACGGCGCTGTAACGAAAAGTATAAGCATGCATTTTATTACACATCCTCATTTCTACCGTGGATTTCAGGAAGCATGGCCTTTTCCTGATTGCAAAACGTCACCATGCCTCCTGAAGTCCCCGGTAGCAATGACGATGTGCAAGAAAACTTGCGTTTTATGTTTTCCATTACAGCGCCGTCTAGGGGTTCACCACTTGATCTCCACCTGTGCATTGTAGGTTGTGTTGGAAATAATTTATTTGGATAACACCAGGAGGCGCCTTTGTCTCGTTTAAGTGAGTGAGTGAGTGAATGTAAAGTTTATTGGCACAAGAGCCAGATATGGCTATGCTGCGCCAAACAAGATTAAACTGTGGTCTAGACGTGAAGTTGAAAAAAGGTAAAAATGGTTGACAAGAAGGAGGGTCGAAAATAGAGAAGGATCGCTAGGGTAACTCGGGGGCGCGTCACCCATGTTTACCAAAGACAGTAAACCCCATAGGAAAGAAAAAGATCACTAGGATACCTCAGGGTCATGATGTCCGTACTTACCTAAAGAAGGCAAGTCCCTGAGTTCCCCTGATATATTCCCCAGGGGCAGGGTGCCTGGCTATCCCCCAGACGCTGGGTATCCATTTTAGTCACCTCTTACGACATGCATGAGTTACTGTGGGACTATTTTGTCATTCCCGATCACCACACGGGTCGAAATTTAACTCGCACCAACCCAACTATGCGACAAGTCTTTGATGGCCTCAGGACTCGAACTCAGGGCTGGACGGAAACAACAACGGCCAAGAAAGCTCGTGATCATGATCCCACCGTGAGTCACTGATGGCGAAGTGCAATGGCGCAAGAGAAAGATATGGCCATGCTGAGCCAAACATGGTGTAACTATGATCCAGATGTTTGAAAAAGAGGAAAGAAAGTTAAAAATGATTGACAAAAAGAAAGGTCGAGTGAGTGAGTGAAAGTAAAGTTTAATAGCACGAAAGCCAGATGAAGCTATTCTGCGCCTAATAAAATTTAACTGTGATCTAGAAGTAAAAAAAAAAAAAAAAATGGAAAAAAAAAAGATAAAAAAGTTTGACAAGAAGAAGGATTCAAAATTGAGAAAGATCGCTAGGATTCCCAGGGGTGCATCACCCGTCTTTACCAAAGACAGCAAACCCTATAGGAAAGAAAAATATCACTAGGGAACCTCGGGGTCATGATGCCCCTACCTACCTGAAGAAGGTAAGCCTCTGAGAATCCCTGATATAACCCCCATGGGCAGTGTGCCTGACTATACCCCCCCCCCCAGACATTAGGTGCTCATTTGAGCCGTCTCTCACGACATGTATAAGCTACAACTGGGACTATTCTTTCACACCTGGTAGAAAGGTTTGTAGAAGAAGGATGGAAATAGAAAAGTATCTCTAGGGATATCCCGGGGGCACGTCACCCGAATTTATTAAAGACACTGAACCTCATGGGAAAGAAAAAGACCACTAAGGTGACTCAGAGTCTTGGTGCCCGAACCTCCAAAAGAAGGTAAGCCCTTGAGGGCGATCATGAATACATGGATACTACATCGGCTTTCGTACCAGGCATTGATCAAGAATGAATAAATCCCTCAAATTCTTATGGAATCTTCCCCTACAAAAAGCACTGCTATGGAAGCAAAAAAAAAAAAAAAAACGATATTTACATTTTGATTCATTTATTCTCCGTATTTTCCATAAATGAATGCATAATATACAGAAAATGAGCATACAGTACTTAAATCGCCAAATCAAAGAATTGTCGCCAAGGCAGCTACAGCAAGACAGTTAATGCCCAATTTACAAAGGGAACATTTAGTCGTCAAAATAAATGATGCTATTTGATGGATAATCCGTCCAACCATGAGCTATACGGGAAGTGAAATGTCCACAATCAGAAGCGATGTACAATAGACAATCAATCCATGAATAATAAATGGCAACACTTAGCACGCCGGATTCGTACTTAACATTAATCAATCGACAAACTGCTGCAACTCCAAGTAATCAAGTCCGATTCATCAATCTCCTGCTTGTAAGCGGAAAGCTGCCAGTTTACAAGATACGCTATGCTGTGCAGGTGAGATAGAACTGGATTGATTGGATCCACGGCTCTCTCAATACTTCTTTTTTACCCCCAATAAATTTTGAGCGTGATTAAAAGCCGAATGCAACGTCAATAGAATCCCCTCAAAAAGATCATGGTTAGTTCACTGCAGACAAAAGTAGGTGGAGGTTTACTAATAATGAGAGAAATCGTAAGGTTTTAATTTATATTTACAGAGATACCTGGAATAAATTTATTCTGCTTGCTAATTGATTCTTATGTGCATGATGTTGTAAATTATAGCTATTCATGTTGATTTGTTTGGTTTCAGGAAGTCGTAGATTGAAGTAAGCCGCAGTTAATTAATTATTATTTAAAAGTTCTAAATTTTTAAGTATTACTAAAAATAATCGAGATCGAAACATATTTTTAATGGGTTTTCTTTCACTCACATTGTATGTCTGGGACAAAACTTTTAAAGCTTTTTTTTTTTTTTTTTTTTCCACATTTTAAAGTGATGAATTGAGCTAAAATTTTCTAAACACGATTGGTTTGGATGACAATACGATAGTTTAATTATAATTAATAAAAATTAATTGCTTGAAACTAATTATTAAAATAATTAAATTTTACGCCAAGTTTCTTGCCAAGTCGCCAATTGGTCGCCAAATCCAATCCTTGATTGAGCCAAAAAAATTTACACGCATTTATTTTAGGTGATAAATTTTTCAACGTAAATTTATAAAATAAATTTTTAAAATTAATCATTGTATAAATTCAATTTGACTCAACGTTCCATTTTTCTCTTAAAATTTAGGGTATAAAAAATTATGTTACGCAAAATGTGAAGCTTGAAAGAAAACCCATGTTCAAAAATTAGTTTTCACAGGTGTCATTATTTATGATTCTTAAGACTTCTCTACAATGTCACTTTCCAGAGTAATACATTTCTCCCAGCGTTTCTTGACCTTTTCGAAAGGCCAACATCATAGAACTAAGCGCACTTTGAACTTTACCTTCATACAGCGGGTTACTTCAATCTACGGTAACCTGATACCAAACAAATCAACATATATAATTGTAATCTACAGCATTATGTATATAAGGATCAATTAAAATGTAGAATAAACTTTTTTCAGATTCCTATATTTGTTTCGTAGTAATAATTAAAACTTTACGGTATTCCTCCGTATAGCATTATTCACTGCGTTAAATTACGTAGACGAATTACTCAAAATGAATATTAATTAGAGTAAAATAAGCCTACTTCCGAATCCCTGACTTGACAGAAGCAATCACTATCATGAAGAGAATATACCTTCTCTAAATTCCAAATACATGTTTCATTTTCACAAGCAAAACATTCCAAAGTATGGAAACGTTGCCAATCTATCACCGGTACACTAAAATGAATATTAGTTAGCATAAAGTAAACGCTCTTCCGAGAAACAGACTCAAAACAAGTAATTACTACCAAGAAAAGAAAATACCTTTTACAAATTCCTAATTTGCTTTCATTTTCACGAGCCACACAATTCAAAGTTCAAAAACATCGCCATAGTTTACAACAAAACGGATAAAACGGACAATTCTGCCATAAAAATCAATTATTAAATTCAATATTAAAATAAGTAATATAAAAAAAAAAGAATTGTACAGTCAATTCCTACTTAGGTCAACAAAGAAAAATTTTAGTTTAGTTTCTTTTTGTTAAATAATTACAATTAATATAAATATGTATATACGTATGACAGAATCACAATATTAAGTAACAAAAGAAAAAAAAAATTTCCCAGCGATCCACACGCTTCGTCACCGACGGTATTCATTCCTAAATTTATATCCTGTTAAATATCTTATATCAGAGAAATTTTTTTTTTCTCCCATATAAACCTGAAATTAATTATTTGAAAATCAAGTAAAAAAAATTATGCTTCGATCCGAAGGCATGAAGATTTTAAGCCGAAACTTTACAACTTTGCCATTGCTAGACAAATGACCTAGTAGAAGCATTGGCATGTTTCTTAACTCATCCAGTAAATTAAATGGTTGGAATGCAGTTTAGCCCAACCACCCTTGAAAACAGGAATTATATGGCGGTATTTTGCCAAATGAGTCTACACTGGTCCGCTTCGCGGATTTAAAGTTCAGCCAAAAAAGTTTGCCAAGTTTGGCAATTTTTAAAATCACGCCAAGTGGTTGGGCTAAACTGCATTTTCACCAATTAAATTTAATCAATATTTGAAAAAAAAAAAACTGTATTAACATCAAGTGTCATCCACTACGAGTTTAAATAAAATGTATTTGAACTTGAGTGGATGAATAAAAAGAATTTTATTAACGACTGAATATTTGAACAAGATACATAAATAAATATAGAGAGAGAGTGTGAACTAATAGTAGGAATTTAATAAGAGCAAACAATAAATTATTAAAGTGAATAATAATATTCTTTTCGAGTATTAAAATAAAAGCAGATGATAAAATATTAAATGAAATATATATTGGAAATTTTAATATACCTCTTAATCAAACTGAATGTAATTATTGTAATCATAATATATTACAGTGTCAATCTTTTGAATCTAACATCAGGTATCCTTTGATTTATGTCCACGCATTTTTGTTCACGCCGTTTTCTCAAAACATCAACATGTTAGCACATATTTAAACTTGTAACTTGATGCTTGTTATTTATATCTTAATTTTCAAAATTCATCTTGCACCCGAAAGTCACACATGTCTTCTATTTCCTCTTTTTCATAGGGTGCTGTGAATTGAAAACGGCGACCCACACGGAAATGAGGTTGTAGCACTGAGGCGTCATTGCACCCAACGTTGCAAACCGCGACTTTCATTTCTTACCAAAAATAAAAGTGCACTTTCGTTCAGATAACGAGTTGAACGCTGCCATGAAATACTTGTGCACACAACAATCATTGGAGTTTTTCTCTAATGGGTTTCTCAAACCAATCACGCGTTGACGCGAGTGCGTGGAAAAGGACGGTGGCTATGTCGGAAAGAGCACATCTGGGGAGTGAGGCGGATGCTATGCACCCGGGCCCTGCGATACTGGGGGCCTCAATATGGTCAAGAACTAAAACAATGTACTCTTGCGCATGAAAACTTGACAATATTCCCATCATTATCAGTGTGACGTAAAATTCATTTTATCGCAAACATTATTATTGTAGGTCTCTGAATTTCTACGATCTTCAAACTAATTCTTGATGATGCGAATGTTTGGTTTGTAAAGTTTTATTACAAAGATAAGTAGATAAAGCCCTAATCCAGGAAATCGGTTCGCTAAGATATTTGATTTCGAATGAAAGGGATGTAAATAACGCATAAAACATATTGCAATATTCTCAATAATTATAATTAATTATATCTACATATAAACTGCGTTAAAACTTTTCTTAACGTTGCCAGTTACCTTAGCAAGTACTGGGCGCTCTTTCAGCAAATAAGTATTAGCAAAGAACTATCTTCAGTCGATCATATGTGCAGAACGCTTAAATGCATTCGCTCCATTCAGGCTCCTGTCTACCCGCCATTTTGATTTCGTGTTCGAAAGTTTAATCCTATGGAATTTCGACTTTTGTTCTCAAAATCTTTACTATTTGATCTATTTGAATGCAATGAAGGACATCTGAAAGAGCAAAAAATAATGAAGACTTTTGCGGAATTACTTTTTTCTTCCGATTTTCAAAAATATTTTTACCACTATTTCAATTATTCGTTCGCGAATTTTTCGGTCTTTATATTTTTAAATAATTTTTAAAAATTGGAGGAAAAAAGTAATTCCCCAGAAGTCTTCATTATTTTTTGCTCTTTCAGATGCATTTTATTGCATTCAAATAGATCAAATAATAAATATGTGAGAATTAAATTCGAAATTATATAGGATTCACATTAAGCTGACGAAATCGAAATGGCCGGTACACGGGAGCCTTAAAACAGCCAATATTTCTCATAATTTTGAGCCACGATCGGACGACGAGGTCGTCATCTAAGGTAGTTCTACACTTTCCCAACAGCACCATACCACATTTCACGTTCATCAACATCTGTCTTAAGTACAGTTCTAGTTTATTATTTTTTTTTAATTTATTCAATTGATATGAAGTAATGTTGCATTAAAGGCAACAGTATGGGCGACAGATCTCGTAATCCTGAACTATAGACAAGTTACAACACAGTTCTCTCGCGTATTCCCCTTCAACTAACACTATGGGCTTTCATATGACGTTATTTAACATGAGAATCTCTTCGTGAAAATGAACCGTGTTTTATGTAGATTTGAATAGAAATATTCTAGTTCAGTGATTAGGTCTGATGTTACAGCATTTAAAAGCTTCGAAGATTTTAATAGTAGGAGAGTTGTGGTGTACGAAGAAATAGAAAGTTTACAAAAATGAAGTTTGTCTTTGCCTACGCTGATAAGAATAAAGGAACATAGAATTCGAAGGAAGTGAGAATCTGTATATGGAAAGTGAGTTGGACTCTCTTTAAAAGTATTATTACTGACTCGGACCCAGTTAGTAATTGAGCTATAAGATTAATATTATGAATATTAACTAAAATTTCGGACGTGCGTGGGGACCCAAATCCACGTGATACTTGGCATATTGTGTTTGGATTAATCTGATTCGAATAAATCCAAATAGAGTTCCCACAGTGTTTGAACTTATTAATTAGTTATATAACCATAGGCGTCATGTTGTGCATTCTGTTAGGCTTAACAGAGATTCAATAAGTGAAAATTATCCAAATGACGAATACCTTCCTAAATTTAATTACGTTTATTTAGACAATACACTTAAGGACACACTACAAATAAGAACAAACAATTAAGATATAACATAATAATAACAATTAAGATATAGATAGTTTTACATAAATCTTGGGGCTGAATACCATGCTTACTCGATAGTTCTTCCGCTTGGAATAAGGGTATTAGTGCTCCAGTAGTCATCACTCCTCCGGCAGCCTCTAGGTGGCGCGCTTGAACTTATTTCGGTTACAGTTATTATTTATTTTTGTGATTGACTTATTAAACAAGAAGAGATCAAATACACGAATGTAGCAATCCCGGGGAGTTTCAAAGTGACGAAGGATTTTGTGCATCGGTGATTTTTGCTTGGAATTATGAATAAATGGCAGTAAGGGCTTATGGCGCAAGAGCCAAATCTGGTTAAGCATCGCCAGTTTCGAAACTACATTTCGTACTAAAGTTTTCAAAATTACATGAAGATTAATATGTAAAATACAGAGTAAAAATGTAAGAGATAAAATTTTATATACTTTATAAAAAGCCAAATTAAAATTTAAAAAAAATAGTTGCGAAAGGGAATTTCCTCCACCAAGTCAGACAAGTTAAAGACAGTGGAACAATGATTATAAAACACTAGACAATTAATTACCGATTGACATACGGTGTATGGAATAGTACATGAATGAATAATAGTGAAGTTTAATGACGTAAGAGTCAGATATAGCTATACTGCACCAAATAAGGTGTAACTGTGATCTAGACACTTGAAAAAAATTGAAAAAAGATAAAAATTGATCAACACGAAAGAGAGCTTAAAATAGAGAAGATTCCCTAGAGTGTCCCTAGGGCGTAACACCTATGTTTACCAAAGACAGTAAACCCCGTAGGAAAGAAAAAAAGATCACTAAAGTGCCTCGGGGCCATGATTCTATCACCTACCTGAAAAAAGCACATCCCTGAGGGCGGAAATGTGACAGGAAGGACACTCAAAGGGAATTCTCGCCGAATAGCAGATGTTTGTAAAAAGAGTTTGTCCAATGGGAAACAGAATCAACTTGAAGCCCGTTCTTCGAAATGGAATATCGGACTCCATTTATGGACTTCACCGAGAGTAGCTTGTTGCGGATCGACTCCTTTTATACCTTTTAATAACTTTTAAATGAAAATTTTCACATCTTGTTGAGGAATTTTTGACTGCAAAGTCAATCACGCAGCTCAGTCAGCTAACCTCATTTCCTAAAATTGTTATTCTACCATTCAGACTAGTCTTCTGCAATGATGAACAGTTTATACCTATTTCTTCCATGTTATCACTTTATTGCTTTATTATGATTAAGGAATAAGTAACTATATCCTTCGAGCTTCATTTATATTTGTACAAACTTTCTTCTAAAAGTTTCTTTCTCATTTTTACAACCATACTTCAGTTCATGAATTTAATTCGTTCCGAGATTCAGTTCGTGAACCAAGCAAAGTTTCCCATTTAAATTAATGAACATATAATTAATCCGATCTAGCTCTAGAACCAAGTTATTTTTACCTTGCTTTCGTGGGTTTTAAGGAAAAGAAATATAAAAACAAGTAATATAAAAAAAAATTGGTCAATTTTTTCTTAGGTCAACAAAGAAAAATTTGATTTTAGTTACTTTTTATTAAATAATTGCAATTAATATAAATATGCATATACATATGACAGAATCACAATATTAAGCGGCAAAATAAATTCATCCGGAAAATTAAATGGTTGGAATGCAGTTTAGCCCAACCACCCTTGGCGACCGGAATTATTTGGCAGTATTTTGCCAATAGTGGCTACCCTTAGCAATTTCAAAAATCGCCAAGTTTGGCAATTTTGAATTCCCGCCAAGTGGTTGGACTCAACTGCATTTTCACCAATTAAATTTAATCAAATGGATTAATATTTGAAAAAACTGTATACACATCAAGTGTCATCCACTACAAGTTTAAAACAATGTATTTGAACTTGAGTGGATGAATAAAAAGTATTTTATTAACGATTGAAAATTTGAACAAGATATATAAAGGGAGAGTGTGAGCTAATAGTAGGAATTTAATAAAAGAAAACAAACTTTATTATGAAGAGCTAACACAGAAATAAACATATTATAATTTTTCAGTATTGCATTTTAGCCAAGAGAGAGTGGATTATTGATGGTATGGATGGTTGATAGTTGAAAAGAGAAGGAAAATACCACGTAGTAATTTCATGGAAAGAAAATCTACTTCCATAACTCTAGGTAATTCTAATTTTTCCTCCGTATGGTTCGGTGCCTGATTTTGGCACAAAAAACCAATCCAGAGAAATTTGTTTTTTGATTTTCTGAAGAATTTTCCAGATAAGAGATTAAATAATTCGAGATAAAAATCGACGTTTTTTAAAACAACGTTTTTAAATGGTGGCAAATTTATTAAAAAAAATTATTGAAATATTAATTAAAACTTTGTAAAAAACCTCATATCTCTCTCGTCTTTAAGATCACTCTCTCTGAGTGATTCAATATATCTTCCATAGATGGCGCCAAGTTACTACACAAACTACGTAATTAAAGAAAATAATTGAAATATTAGTTAAAACTTGTCGCAAATGTCTAAATATTGCATTGTTAGGTGAGTAAGAACGATTCCCAAAGTTTCAGAGCTCTAGCTTGATGGGAAGTTGGTTGAATTAACTATCGAAAATTTGATGACACATACACACACCAAGAGAAATACAGAAAAATGTTGTAAAAATCAAACTCCACTGTTATGTTTGGCTATTATTTCCTCCTTTATGTCAACAATAATGCAATTATACTTCCGAATAGCACTTGCTCTGACTACTTTTTGGGGAATCATACGTGAGGGAAGTATAATTTAGAGCAAAATATACATATGTACAAAAAAAAAAATCTGTGAGTGAACGAGGTTTAAGATGCGCTATATATACAAAAGGCACAATTGAACATTCCATGCCGACTGCAAGTGAATTGAAGATTTATTTGAAAATCATGGTCATGTATACCAATTTGCTAAAGAAAGGTAACATTTGTGAGCCAAAATACGTGATACGAGCCAAAATACGTGATACGAGCCAAAATTTGTGAGAAAATTGAATAGAATGAGAAGTTCTCTTGGCTTGTGAAAGTTACAATCAATCAATTGTGTAAGTTAATTAGCGTTATCAGGAATGTAGATTTCAATTTCTTGGAGGGAGGAATTTGAAATATTGTCAAGAGCATTAAAAAATTGAGTGGCTTTTTTTTTTTTTTTTTTTTTTTTTTGAAGTGGGAAAATTAATCGCTGAATGGAAAACATTCCATCCGTTATACATGTTAGACAATATTTTCACTCTCCTGGCGACATGACATTTTTTCCCATCATTTCGGTTTATATACAGAACTTGAATTTTTGATAGATTTTTAGGGGAAATAAACATTTGACTTACAGTGAGGAACATTCGGTACATGTTCCTAGTCTATCTCTCGGCATATAAAAGCTTGATCATAAAATTTGTAGTCATATCTATTCTCACTGGTGTGCTTTCTTACAAGAAAATAATCGAGTTAACATATTTTTTTCCAGTTATATTTTTATATCTCTTGTCCCTTTTTTTTTTAGTTCACACATTACTGTTGAACTTGTCATCCGGAAGGTATTAACGTCAAAGAATTACTTGACGAACAACTTCAGCTGTTTATATGCATGTTAAGCAAATAACAATATCAAAAAAGAGAAAGTAGTTCTTAAAGTAACTTTAAGGCTTCCGTCTACCCGCCATTTTGATTTCGTGAACGTAATGTTAATCCTATGGGATTTCTACTATCGTTCTCAAATCTATACTATTTTACCTATTAGAATGGGGGGGGGGATGTATCCGAAACAGCAAAAAAAAATAAAGAAGGTTTCGGAGGAATTATATTTTTCCTCCGAATTTTAAAATTATATTTTTACCCCTATTTTAGAGATTTGCGTTTTTTGCGTTTTCCTGTCTTCAAAAATAATCTAAAATATTCTCAAAAATCGGGGATAAAATGTAATTCCGTAGAAATCTTCATTATTTTTTGCTCTATCGGATGCACTTTTATGCATTCAAACAGATTAAATAGTAAAAGATTTGAAGATGGTAGAAAAAATTCCATAGGATTAACATAACGATCACGAAATCAAAATTGCCTGTACACGGGAGCCTAAACGTTACCGAAACCTCAAAATGCTTCAAATTTTGCCTTTCTTGATTTTGTTGTTCACTAGGAGTCGCTTCAACTCAAACGATCAGTTACAATATTTCAATTCAATTTACAAATATCTATCTCAACTCGTCGTTATTCTCTGTGTCTTCCTTCTGTTTCTTTTCAATTCTATTTCGCTTCAATATCCCTATCTCTCAAGCAAATTCGTACATTTCTTGTCGTCGTCTAATTTACCTAATCATGTTTCAATTTCGTTCGGAGTACATTGCAATTCTGTGCAATTCAAATTACTAAAAAGTCTCCGAAGTTGGCGAAGAAAAAATCACGAATAGCCCAACGTCACAACATTATCCTTAAAATCAACTTAATCCGATTTCACAGAATGAAACGAAGTTATTTTCTACATAGCGAAAGTACTTTTTTTAAAATTCCTACCATTAGTTCACACTCTCCCTATATATATTTATTTATATATCTTGTTCAAATTTTCAGTCGATAATAAAATACTCTTTATTCATCCACTCAGGTTCAAATACAATTTTTAAGACTTGTAGTAGATGACACTTGATGTTAATACAGTTTTTTCAAGTATTAATTCATTAATTAAATTTAATTGGTGAAAATACAGTTTAGCCCAACCGCTTGGCTCGATTTCAAAAATTGCCAAACTTAGAGATATATTTTTTTTTTTTTGGCTGAACATTAAGACCGCGAGGCGAACCAGGGTAGCCACATTTGGCAAAATACCGCTAAATAGTTCCTGTCGCCAAGAGTGGTTGGGCTAAACTGCATTCCAGCCATTTAATTTACCGGATGAATTAAGAAACGAGTCAATGCTTCTACTGTGTCATTTGTCTTGCAGTGGCAAAGTTGGTAGAGCGTCGGCGTAGAATCTTCATGCCTTCGGATCCAATCTCGTCGAAGCATTAAATTTTTTATTTGATTTTCAAATAACTAATTTTAGTTTTACATGGGAGAAAAAAAATTCTCTCATATAAGATATTTAGCAGGATATAAATTTAGGAATAAATATCGTCAGTGACGAAGCGTGTAGTTCGCTGGAAAAAAAATTTATTTTGCCACTTAATATTGTGATTCTGTCATATGTATATACATATTTATATTAATTGTAATTATTTAATAAAAAGTAACCAAAATAAAACTTTTCTTTGTTGACCTAAGTAGGAAATGACTTAATTTTTTTATATTAGTTGTTTACTGTTAAACACTCACAAATTCATATATCGCACAGCATTTGTATAAAAATAAAGAAAATTTTGAATAAGAAATTTCACCACATAGATATATAATTTTTGAAATTGCAGTTAAATTCACTGTACAGAATTTTATGCTTATAAATACTCTGTTAATTTTTTTAAGTTATGCATACAGTGTATTGTACGCAAGATGTTCACAAAGTACACGACTTACACGAGTTAATGCAACTATTAATTATCAATTTCTCGTACGTAATCATTCATGCTTTTTTTTTTCTTTATACATAACCAAATACTTATGATACAATATTAAATATAACTTCCACTGTTATGACCAAATACGGATGACTAAATACGGATAACTAAACTATGACCAAATACGGATGACTCAATATTAAATATAACTTCCACTGTTTTTAATTTTAAAAAACTAAGGACTATTTAAAGTTGGCATAAAATAAAAATTAGCGTGGAACTAAAAAAAACTATAGAAAATTCATATGAATCTGGACGAACATCCAAAAAATGTCGGATATAAAAGTCTCATAAGAATCCGTGTTTATAAATTATACAGAAAGTTCTTGTCTGTTCTATATTTGTAACTTCTAAGAACAAATAAAGTAATTAGATTTACCATTCATTCAAAGGTTAGAATGGTAAATTATAGAGAATCCCTTCAAATACTTTTCGACGAAAACTTACAAATAACTTACTTATCGAGTAGTCGATTCGCCAATACTACGCATTTTCCGCAACTTATTCCCATGGCAACCGATGAATGGACTGATTGTGAAAGTATCTAATTACAGCGTCCAATAAAATATTTTCTCAAAATCATCCAGAAAAATCCAGACGATTCTAAAAGCGGAATGTAACCAGAACTTCGATGCACACGTGTCAGCGAATCAACAGTGATTTATTTTTTCACATGTTAAAATTATATTAGGTTGTAAATTTGGAGGAAATAAGAGTTAAAGACAAGAATTATTTTATGTTGGTTATTGAAATAATTTGAAATTTGAATATATCTGTTTTTCATTAATTAATATGATACATATAGCCAAAGTAGCTAAGTTCTCAGCATCATCTTTACTTTTCTCAATTAACTGAAAACATGCCTTACGAATATTTAGGAAGGGGGCCGTACTTGTTCGTTAAACTTTATTTATTCATTTATTTATTTTTTTGACAAAATGGTCTCTACATGTTTTTGAAGAAATTATTCATAATATTGATTGTTATACTATCGTCCACTTGGAAATAGTACGATAACTATTGGTGACGGGGTTCGTCGTTTTAACCCAAGGTCAAGTAACGAGGACAATACCTGAGCTGCCGATGGGAGGATTTTAAACCCCGAAAGATTTAATGTGAATCCTCCTCGCAACACGACGATTTGTTAATGGTGCTAGAACTCCATCTACCGCTCAACAAAAATAACACCAGACATAAACTCGCGACTATGACCCCCCCCCCCTTGGCTACAAATTAATCTCATTTGTAAGTTCATAAAATTATAATTTTGCTAATCGCATTATGTTCCAACAGAAACTCCGACAGAGTCATATTGAATGAAAATAATTAGTTATGCATTGTAATGTGTGTGTTGACAAGACATAGAAAATCATTTTATATCTTCGATTCCAATGGAACAATGCAGGCTAACAAAAAACTATAAAAAATTTACTGGTTTGTATTGATATACAAACCGGTGCATTATTTTTTTTTACTGTTTTTTTTTTTTTTTTGTTATTTTGTGTGTTTCACACTTCACTCCCGTATAATATATTAAAATTTATACAATAACATATTATCTTTGCTGTTTTAAATGCTTTATTATTAATGATTTTTCAGTAATCTGGCGTTTACGGTAATCCGGCAGTGCTTCGGTTCCATAACTGCCGTATTACAGAGAAAGTACTGTATATATCCACAATAAGGCAATCGATTATCCGAATGCTGATCAACCGAAACACGGTATAACCGAAAGTGTTCCAATCATCATTGACGGCCAAGGCCCTAATGATACGACAATGCTGGAAAACTAAAATCCAGTGAAGAAGCCTTTTTTACTGCCTTGAGACGGCTTTGAAGTGGTTAGGAGAAGGTGATATTGTGTAATTGCTGTGTTTACTTTTGTGAGATTTAGCAGGTATAAAAATGAGTGGCTCTGAAACAAACAAAAAAAAATTGACTTATTTTCCTAAGAGCTTAATTGAGCTGAAATTTCCGAAACACGATTGTTTTGGATAACAATATGATAATTAAATTATAATTAATAAAAATTAATTGATTAAAACTAATTATTTACATAATTAAATTTTACGCCAAGTTTCTCGCCGAGTTGCCAAATGATCGCCAAATCCGTCGCTTAATAATTTATCATTCGCTTAATTTTAATTACGTGTAGTAGCTGATATAATATCCATTTTAATAATTTAACGTTTGCTTCAATTTTAATTGAATTTAACTTAAGTATATTCAATTTAATAACATAATTTATCTCCTTTGCTTTAATTTTAATTACATGTAGCTTAATTGATTAACATAATGCTTAATACAGCTAAACATTTTTACACGTATTTATTTTAGATGATAATTAAATAAACGTCGAATAATAAAATAAATTATTAAAACTAATTATTGAATAAATTCAATTTGACTCAACGTTTCCTTTTGCGCTTAAATTTTAAGGTATAAAAAATTACGTTACGTAAAGTGTGAAGTTTGAAAGAAAACCCATGCTAAAAAAAAAACAACAGTTTTCTACAGGTGTTATTAAAAATGATATTCCATAAATTTTCAAACTATTTTACTCCTCATATAAAAATTGATGCACAAAATATAGTGGACCAACTTTTTAATGATATTACTATATATTTACTTTGAAAAAATTACAGAACTTCGAAATTTTGGAAAATTTAAGTTTTTTTTCTCTTCTTCAAATGAAAAAATTATTTCTTAAAACTTGCGCATTACTTAGAAAAAAAATGTTTTAGGTTCAAGATATGCGTAAGTAAAATTTTGGAGTCATATTGTGTAATAGTTTTCTATAAAATGGTACCTAAATTCAAATATATCTAAAAATCATGTCCATATTCAACTAAGAAGAAAAAAAACTACATTTTGATTTAAAAAATTACTTTTGTAGTTTTATAAAAGAATAAAATATCTTTGTTAGGCGCTTGCGCACACACACACAACCCTAAGCTCTAGTGAAAATTTGAAAAGATATCACAAAAATAAGGAGTCTTAGATATGATATTCCACAATTTTCTGCATGTCCTAGTACCCATAAACTGCTTTTTTTTTTTGTGCATAAATTCTAGCAATGCTAACATTACAAAAAAATAATTTACCTCAATATCAGGATAAAAAAGTTTCTATACCTGAGAATGTAGAATACTTTTTTTTAAAAAAAATTATTAATGTTTTCAAATATGCACAAATTAATATTTATACAGGGTTGGCGATGTGTGTTGGATATCAAAAATAAGCTTTTTTCAAAATTTTTAATGAATGACTCAATTAGTCTTACGCCTATTTTTGATGCAAATGTTTCAAAGTCATCGAGACAGTTACGTTAAAAAGATTTTTAGTAACTAATTCTCTGATTCTAATTCCAACCAAAGGGGAAAAAAATCGACTGAAAAGTACTCACGAATCTAGCAGGAGTAGGAATGGGTTAACACACCAAAAATTATTCCCAAGTTAACATTTTTGTAGGAAAAACGCAAAGTTTCTTTGGCACTAAACTCTGCGCTGTTTACTATGCTTGCCAGACGGTGACATCAGGCGGCGGAAAATCTGCTGCAACGCATAAATGAATAAGTAAACCTTTTTTTTTTTTCTTCTGGAGAGGATACAAGAATACGAGATGTTCGCGAAGACATTGAAAAATAATATAACAGAAACTAAGTAAAAATCAATATTTTTTGGTTTAATATTTGGTCTCAATTTAATACTTTATAGTTACACGTGAGTCATCTTAAATTTGTATACCACGATTGAATGACATCTGAGACGGTATATACTTCACTTTATCTTCAACACTACATGGGAACTTGAAACTAAATTCCGTTCAACATACAACAGTCCCCATTATACCACATGACGTGTCTTCAGTAGGAATGTGGGTTAAAAGAACAATCAGTTCATTTGAATCAGTTCATCTAAAAGAGTGAAAACACCATTCACAGTATTCAATCACAAACCAGTTTTTGCCGTTCCGAACTATTTCTCGTTATTGACAAGAGGAAGAAATTGCTCGGGAAGTTATATTCTTTTCTTAATCTTGTTACTTCCGTTCTTCATTATACAACTTTACTGCCATCTTCTTAAACACCGTCAATTATAAATAGACTCTAATTAAAGACATGTAAGAGCAAAACAAAATACTTTATTAATAATCACTGGAGAATAGAATGGTCGCTCTCTCTCGAATCCCACTTAACTCGTCAATTCTAGATTATGCCTTAGTAATAAAGTTTTAACTCACCAATTCACTCGCTCTGATTTAATCACTTCTTACAAAAACCCGATTCTTATCTTAGTAAAGATCAATTGAAAAGTCCACGGCCTACCATAGTAAAACACATTTTTTTGGCAAAATTAGTTTTTTTTATTCAACATAATTCCCTTCAAGGGTGATACACTGATTATAGCGCCCCTCCAACTTTTCGATACCATTTTTGTAGTACGATTTGTTTCAAAATAGGCCTCAGTTTCGGCGATCACCTCTTCATTCGACGAAAATTTCTTCCCCGCGAGCATTCTTTTGAGTCAGAACAGGAAATAGTCGCTGGGGGCCAGATCTGGAGAATACGGTGGATGAGGAAGCAATTCGAAGCCCAATACATGGATTTTTGCCATCGTTTTCACTGACTTGTGACATGGTGCATTGTCTTGGTGAAGCAGCACTTTCTTTTTCTTCAAATGTGGCCGTTTTTCGGCGATTTCGTCCTTCAAATGATCCAAAAACGCTATGTAATCGTCGCTGTTGATGGATCTTCCTTTTTCAAGATAGTCAATGAAAATTATTCCATGCGTATCCCAAAATACAGACGCCATATCCTTAACAGCCGTCCACTGCGTTCACCGTCTTCGGTGCTCATTTCACCACGTCTCATCTTAGCATACCAATCCTTGATGGTTGATTTTCCTGGGGCAGTGTCCAGAAACTCGGCATCAAGCCAAGTTTTTGCTTCAACTGTATTTTTTCCTTTCAAAAAGCAATATTTTATCAACACGCGAAATTCCTTTTTATCCATTTTTTTCACAATAACAAAAGTTGCTTCCCTCAAAATGCTATAATTCACAAACTAATGATTCGACAGCTGTCAAATTTATACACGCATCTTTTGAGGGTTTTGAGGGGTTAACTAAAAAACATATGGATTTAATTCTAGTATCGCCATCTATGTGTCAGGCCGGAGATTTTTCAATTGACCTGTTATAATATAAAGGCTCATAATCGAGTTGAGTATAGTACATATCGTTATTAACAAATAACCATTTGCAAACAAACATTACTGATGATGAATTATTAAAGTTACACTTAAAAGGAACATAAGTGCTATTGGCCACGGACATCGTAATTTGGAGCTTCGGTCAAGTGACCAGGACGACACCTAACCTGGCACCTCGACAGATTTACCGTGCATCAGCTCCGCAACACGACGAGTCTTTAGTGGCATCAGGTCTCGAACCCAAGACTCGATGGAAACAACACCAGCCATGAATTCGTGATCATGACAACCAGGCTACCGCAACCAAAACATTTTCAACGAAGAAATACATTTTCTAACACCAATATGATGAAATATTATCTCAAAAAGAAACAATTACATCCATCGCATTAGTACAAAATTCAAGCAGTTCTATACTGCATTTATAAATAAGTGAAAATATTTTATCCATTTTTGTGCCTGTCATTTGTATATAAATATTACGTAAAAGCATTCCTTCCGAAAAAATGTTTACTTGTTTTCGTTGATTTTCTACGATCAAAATTACCCATGTAAATAACTGAAAGTTTGCTATGTGGTCCATAGAGTTTAAACATTTTATATTCTGATCTTTTCCAAAAAAAAATGGTTTCCCTATCCCCTGGAGCAGAGTACAGTTGGCTAAATAGCTTACAACAGTCATAACTGATTACGGCAGCTATCGCCATCTGCCATAACTGGTTACGTCAGATGGCGATAGGCTGCAGTATCACAACACTATAACTCCACGTGTTTCCAATCTTTATAGTAATATTAAGAAACTCTTTTTTTACAGTTACTCGAACAGTAGGAACTCACTTAAGGTCCCGTCTACGGTCATTCTGATTTCTTGAAAGTAATTCTAATCCTATATTTCTGCAGCCGTTCTCAAATCTTTGCTATTTTATCTATTGGAATGCAATAAAGTGCATCAGGAGAATAAAAAGTATTTTATTAACGATTGAAAATTTTATATATATATATATATATATATATATAGAGAGAGAGAGAGAGAGAGAGAGAGCTAATAGTATGAATTTAAAAACGTAATGAAACAATATGGGGATGTAATAAATACCTTGTGACATGACTTCCATTGACATATCTTCCATTGTTTTTGAAAGATAAAGATCTTTGCAAGGTTTTTAATAAACTAATTTAGTATTTATACTTGTGTAATTTTATCACCAATCGACGGGTTGTTATATTCTCTTCAAAAAACTATGAGAAGCCCAGGGTTAAAAATTAATTAGTTTAGAAGATATAAATCTTTTTCCGATTTCTATAAGGCATCGAATACTTAACGCCTCGCAACGCAATTGACTGTTTTAGCACGCGCACGGGTGAATTTCTTTTTTGCCACCGCAACTGGTTAAAATCCCTGGCCTTTCCCTTAATTATAGAGGATTAAAAGCCGTTATTTCCTTACACCTTCGAATTAGGATGGTTCATTTCTTACGTTAATGTTTTAATCAATTAAATAATTAATTGCCGAATTTGGTTATTCATCTAGAGGAATGTATGGATATTTCTCTCACATTTATTATGAGATAAGACTATTCTTTTAAATATACTAATAGGGTTGTTTTCAGAGGAAAAACATAACATATCGGTGCGATTTATTTGTGGCCGCCATTATGTCGCCGATAATATAAAAGCATCAATGTTATGTTGCTTATATCACTTGCTGGACAGTATCATCACAACAAGTCCATGAACCCGTAAATTACGAGTCATGGCAATGATTTGAGGGTTGCGGCTTCATTAAATCAGAATATCCTAGGCTCCAGAGGAAGAAGCCCGACTTTTGTCTTATCAGATGGCAGCACCATCGCAGATATCCAGTAATTTTAGATCCAGATCAGGGTCCCGGGACATTCTTGAATCCTATTATACCATGATTTATAAGTATAGAAAATGTTGATGTTTCCATGTGGACCAATAAGTCCACAATGTCACTCTGATAGTTTAATTCCATCGACAGATATTTTTGAAATATTAACAATTGTAGACAACAAAATAAATATAGTTTGTTTTTATTCTATTTTCGTATATCTTTGATAATTTTCATTAATATATTCAATTTCCATAAAAAAAACTGGCATTGAAAAAGTGTTATAGCATATAAAAACATGTGCACGGATTGTTGACTATTCTTGTAAACGAATGAGTTTGACATGCTTATATTTAAGCGTCAAAGCTCTATTACCGAAGCAACAGCGCCCTCTACATAAACAAACAAAATTCATCTACCCGTCATTTTAAATTAATAAACGTAAAATATCGATTTTGTGAAACTGAATTAATAAAAACTTTTACTAAAAACCTATTCGGAAGTATTTTCACTAAATTCGAACACTCCAACAATCATACAATTAAAGACGAAGAGCTTTTCACATACAAACACAGTAAATATAATTGTGCGTACGATAAGCAAAACAGTCACTACCTACAAGGTCATAATTTAATTCACTTAAATTATTAAAAAATTTCATTTCTATAAAATTATTTAAAGAATTCCTCATATACTGGGTAGTTATAAGAATTTTACTGACGATCCTGTATTTTCTACTTAACAGCAGCATTGATCTAATTGGATTTATTTTTTCTTTTTCTTTTTGGTGTTGGCATTCTTTCAAACTTTGTTACGTCATTCTTAGCATCGCTGAAGTTCGTCTCCAATCTAATTTACGAATATCCTTTTAAGAGATTCGAGAGTGGGCACGAAAGCTTCAAAATTGAAGTAGAAAATTCTATCAAATAGGTTGCATCTAATTGCATTCATACAAATGTAATAAAATAGATCTGAAAAAATAGACTATATTTACGTTTACAAATTCAAAATGGTTGGTATGTTAGGGGTTCTCACGCACATTTCTCTTTAATTCTAGGCCTAACTCTAATTCTTAAACCTACTTTACTACGTTATTTGAATTGACAACCTCGCCTTGTGAATTACTGCTACTTATGTAAATTAGAATTACTTTATAAAAATTGTAGTGAACGGGATATATATAGAGAGATTCGAGCGTTAGATAGATTAGAGATAAGAGGAGATAGAGAAAAAACACACTATGTAAGTGCGAGCAAGCTTATGTTCTGAGAATGTATACTTAACCCAGATTCAGTCGCAAGAAATCTATTGGAATCGGAACAGGTTTATTCAACTCTATTATTTGCAGTCATAAATATAAAAAAAATTCTTAATTATAATATTTGCTTAAGAACGCGATTAAACAGAGGCTCTACAATAATATTTTAATTTGATTTAGCTCAATATATAAGCTATAATAAAGTGGTTAAATATATTCTTTACTGAATATTGATCGCGTCGCGATGTCTCCTTACAATGATTAATCCAATTCGGTACTGGTAGAGGGGAATCTTTGAATATTATTTGTTCTTAAAGCAGTTTGAAAAAAATAATGTCATAGAAAGTTATTTAAATCATTGGTAGCATTCACACCGAAAATCTGATTTTTATCTAGCGAAAAACGGGGGAAGCTCAAAAATACCAAGTACTGACAACAGATGGCGTTGCTATTAAAAGTTGGTGTAACCATAGTGTGCTGCCATCTATGAAACGGCACACAAACAAATGTGACACTGATTCATAGGTTAGTTTTCCCTGCTGCTGCGACGAGATGTCACCGTCATTCTGCGTCAAGTAATCACCGCCGATGAGACATGGATTTATCACCATGCACCAAAACCAAACAACAATCCAAACAATGAGTTCTTTCAGCTGAATCTGCATCGAAAGAAGGCGAAGTCTCATTGGCCGGTAGAATTATGGAGACAACTTCTTGGGATGAGAAGGACTTGAACGTTTTAGAAAATGTACGAGTTCGAAATATTGTTATGAACTCGAGGACTTCAAAGATAAAAGAAAAATGATTAATGGGCAAAACTGCTATTGAGTTACCCATTTTTATTTTTCTAACACGAGTATTTTTTGAATCACCTTCACATGCATTTTTAACTTTACCACAAAGTTAATATTTACTTAAGTCCAAAACCTAATGAAAAAATATTTTTAACTGCACCTTTACGATATTAATAATGTAATATAATTTTAAACAAGAAAAACCGATATTAAATCTTTTTAGTTCTTTTAACACGTTTTATAAGATGTTCAAAAGGCTGAAAAAGGAAAAAGAAAAACTGGCATATAGTTGTAAAGTTAACACATAAAAAATGCTGGAGTCGTAACTCAAACTTTCAACATCTCATTAACGACCTAAAATCTTGATGTCTACATTCCCATGGTAACGTAAGTAAAAAAAGCCAGATAAATTAAATTATTACGTAATTTATTCAAAAAGAATTATACCAACCAGACGGTGAAAATTCTTAATGAAATATATTTCATAAAAAGCTGGCTCGAAAATGGTAATTAATTTCAGTCTCATCTATTACATAAACGTGACTGCAAATTTACCGACTTTTTGTTTCGCCGGTAATTTGGCAATAACTTTAAAAAAAAAAAATTAATATGCCGGTATATTACCAGGAATTCCTTAAGCCGTGAGTATAAAATAGAAATACACAAGACATTTTATTTTATTCTCGTATATTGTGCATGAAAATAAAATTTATTCTGAACATAATGCAAAATAAAATCGAAGGATTTGAATTGAACTATAAGTAACACCAATACACGAATATATTTTTTACAATAAAAACAATTACAAAATATACAAATAAATACGTAATCTATTTGTCAACATGTTTTGCAACGTCCCAGTTTCACTTCTATCATTTAATTATGACATAAATAATTACAAAAGTTCAGTCACTAATTAATAGACAATGAAAATCAAATTTATTTTATTTGAATCTTCGAATATTCAAAATTCAGTATCTAAAATATTATAAACGTTGAGCCAGCCTGTCCCTGCACTCGAAACTGAAAGTGAAAATTTTATTATATATATTCGAATTTATTTAAATCACTGTTTAACTGGATCCGAGTCAGTACTAGACTAGTAATCTGGATCCTACTACACGTCAGTTCACAGATGATTATTCCAAAATAACGTCAAATCTCTTAATCTTTTCGTCCCATCAGCTGAAGCACATGTCTATCTTCTATTATCAGTATATAATTTTTCGATCTCTTTCTTTCTCAACTACAAATTCCTTACTATTGAAATCGCCGCAGTTTATCATTGTTTTCACACCAATCTTATTCACTACACTTTGATATTTCTTTTCTTAATTTGTGGCGACTGCCTACGTCATCTTGTGACGTCATTTTTGTCTGCGGAACTGCAAGCCGATTTAAAGAAAAGGAGGAAGCGATCTTTGGTAGACACACTTGCTTCGTAACACTTGCTACCCAGATTCCAAACCTTCTGGTTTCCGCTGCAGAAGTGGTTTCCGCTGCAGAAGTGGTTTCCGCTGCAGAAGTAGTTTCCGCTGCAGAAGTAGTTTCCGCTGCAGAAGTAGTTCCCGCTGCAGTAGCAACACTACTTTCCTATAAATTTACATTAATAATGGTTCATTCAGAAGAAGATGTTCTCAAAAGAACTGACTTTATATGAAAGTCCTTAGAGTTAAAAGGAAATGCGAGTTAGAGCTCCATTATAGTTTGAAGAAATAACCAAGCCCAAAACATAATTCGACAATGCTTAGGTCTCTTTAGTTTAAGCAAAGTAGTCTAGTGGTCACAGTCGCTATCTTGCGACCAGCGTTGCTTTGCCGAGTAGTGGGTTCAAGTCCTCATACCTCTAAACACCAACCGTGTAGCAGGACTGGTGCATGCTAAATCTGATCGACTATAATGGGCGTGTTTAAAACTAGTTCCTCCCACGGTAACGGTAACGGCTAAAATTACGAGGTTCCTATTTTTAAATTAAAAACTTACCCTCTCATCAGAATTACTATTAAAAAGTTAAAGTGCATCATTAAATAAAAATTAAACTTATTTGTAAACAACTATAATAATTGGGATCAAGGCAACAAGCGCCTGGGCGTTTGGCAGAGTGAGGAACTGCCGAACAAAGTTGGAAAATAAAGTTACGAAAGCGCGCATTGTCATTGGACACTGTAGCCAGTAAGCTAAGAAGCATATATAGCAATGGGCGGAGAGAGCGTTAGGGGTGGGACTTCAGTTCGAAGGCGAAAACAACTTCGAGAAAGCTGTCGTCCGCGGGTTTTTGAGAGGTTATAACTAGATAAAAAATAAAGTTAAAATTAAAATGAAATAAATAGAAATACCGTACCGAAACCAATTTAAAGAAAAATGCAATTTAAAATTTTGAGGGAAAATTTAAACGCGAGGAGATTGAGTGTGAAAAGAGAGAATTAGCAGAATTGAACTATGCGCCACTAGCGACGCCTCGTGGTTGAAATTGGTTCTAACTTAGGAAAATGCTGTTTTTAAGATAAACAAAGTTTTAAGAGCTTAAATCATGATGTGGTGTGAAAGTTTGAAGAAGGAAGTACCAGCTCTAATATCGTTCTCGTCACATTACACAGGCTCAAAATTATGAGATGCTTCGCCTATAGCCCTCATGTTGCTTCTAAATGCGATGTAAATAAACAATCACTCATTCACTCAAGTGGTCTTTTGAGCGTGATTTAATTTTCGTACAAAATTATCAAGCTGTAGAACATGCTCTTTCAGATTCCAACACTTCACGGTTAAATAATTATTAAAGAGTCGTAAGCTATTTAAACATATTTCTTTCTCATATTTTCCGTCTGAAAATACTCCAGTTTTTCAACGACTTTATTAATATTTTTTTTTTTGTACCAGAGTTGGATATTGCTCTTGATTTATTTCTGTTTTTATTTGATCAACAAGTTAAGTTTCACTTTCATACACAGAAAAAGTAATTGCAAATTGCTGAAGGAATCCTGCATTTCGAATTTTCGAAACTGGCAACATTCATTATTTCTCTCTGCGTGTGTTTCTGTAGTAGTTACAGCATTTATCACTCGGGTATATATGTGTTCAATTAATTCCACGATTTCATATTTCAATACAGTTTCACTTGTTTTAATAAAACCACAAACCGATGAATAATCACAGAAAGTGAATTGTACAAGTGTCGCTCAAAAAGTCCTTAGAAAAAGACAGGAATTGTTTCAGGTGGATTTTTTTTTCAAGATAGCCATCTAAAAAAAAAAAAGAATTTGGAATATGCTCAAAATAGGCATCTGTTTTTGCGATTATGTCTTCGTTCGACGCGAACCATTGTCCTAAAAGCCATTTTTTACAATTTTGGAAATAAAAAAAACCACTGGGGACTCAATCCTGTGAATGTGGTGGATGTTCCAATAATTCAAAATTTAATTTCATGATTTTGGCCATCGAAACTGCACAGGTGTGTATCTTTGGAAGAGGATGTGTCTTCATGGAAGTTGATCTTTTTATTTTTCAAATGAGGACGTTTTTCTTGCTATCTCTCGCTCAACAGGTACAATAACGACGCATAATACTCTCCAGTTATTGTTTTTCCAAAAACCCCGATAATCGGTGCAGACGATTCCGCGTGCACCCCCCCCCCCGCCCCCTAAAAAACGTGGGTATCACCTTGACGGCCGATTTTAACGACTTTGCTTTCTTCAGGGCCCGTTCACCTTCAAAATCCCACTGTTTTCACTGTTCCTTTGTCACTGGAGTGCAGTAATTATCGATCTTTTATCCACAGTTATGTATCGATGCAGAAACTCGCCAGGATTGCGCCGAAAAAGCGCCAAAATGGCTTCAAAGTCGACCACACGGTAGTGTTTTCTTTGCACTGAGAGCAGTCGCAGCACCTATCTAGCAGAGATTTTTTCCTTCCCTATTTTTGGTGCTAACCACTGTACCTTGCGATATCCCAGGGACCTCAAATATTTCACACACTTTGTGACGGCAGACCATTCCTGTTTGCCTCTTGTGCCATAGCTAAACTCAATGTTTTAACACTAAAAGTCAATAAGTCGATCAAAGAGACGTTAGAACAATAAACACAGTATTTATTGCTTGATTGGTAATATAACTATAATTATAAATGCTCTCCCGGACAAAGTCCTAACTATATTAACTCGATCTACTAGTAATAATCTAACCGACTCTTATCACTAAGGCTATCTTGATTTCTAGCCTTCATTAACCAGCCGATAACTTGTAACAATTCTCGGCTCCGACTTTAACTCTGACTCTGGAACAATTGTTGAACACTAGAATCACTCAACCTCTCTATCGCGACTCTTAGTCTGAGTTTATATATTTCCTAAATCTCCTGTTTCACTTCATTTCTACCTGCTTTCGTTTTACATAATCACGTTTCATTTTTGGTTGGGCAAAGGTTGTTTAGCAAAAGCAATCAATCTTAATTAAAAGTCCCCAAGTTTAGTGAAGAGAAAACCACGAATAGTCCAACGTCACAATTTTTATTCGTTGATCACTCAAAACCATATCGTGAATTCCATCAATCAATCCTGGAGTAGTCACTTCTATTGGACGTTTCGAACGATGTTCGACTTTTGTGGGTGTACGACCACGTTCAAACTCGCTTTCCCAATTATAAGCATTTGAAACACAAAATCAGATGTGCCATGGATATTACCCAACTCAGATTTGATATCTATCGGTGATAAGCCTTTTAAATGCAAGTGTTTAATCCCCGCTCGAAACTCACTTTCCTCCATTTTTCTAAATAAACACAAGTTTCATGCTTCAATAGACAGTAAAAAATGAGATCATGTTATGAAAATAACTGAGAATTAGACAGCTGTCTTGTGAGTCATAACCCGTTCACTCTCAGCGTATTACATGAGATACGCTCGCGTTTGCTCTCCTGTGCCCAGCGTGTCACATTAGATACGCTCCGTGAGTGTCTTCTACGGACCAACGTATCAATAGTGGTACGCCTGATAAGAACGTTTTATTTGATTTTTTTTAATGTTACTATATGGCGTTACAATACCACGAAATCATTATACATAGGTTATTCGGGAGTGTTGACCTTGGTGATATGGGCTTGAATTTAACTTCTGGCTATCAGGATGGGAGTAATTGTTAAAAACACGTGTTGCGGCGCGGCTCTTTAAATATAATAACATGATTTTAAGGCTGTACTTGCTTTCGGTTTGCTTTTTTCTATCCTGCTTGCTTTTTAAAAGTTTAAATGAGAATTTATGGAAGGTTATGTCGGTTAGGACTTTTGGTAGTAGATGATCTCGGTGTTCGTTTCCTTCGATCGGTTTTTATTTGTAGCGACAGTCATAACGAAAAGAAAGTATTTATCTGCTACTGAGATTTGCGAACTAATGAATGAATCTGACACTGATGTTAGCGAAAATAATCAAATGAAAATGAAATAATAAATAAATGGGGAAAAAAGAACGAAAAAGATGTGTCATTTGCTCAAAATCTTGCGTGAAGCGTCAAAAGTTGACAAAATATGTGTGTATGACATGTGACGTTGGACTATGCATTGAAGAATTTTTTTTTTATATAAAAATACCATACAGCAAAATAAGATTCGTTTTTATATCTTAATATTCCATATAATGGTACATTATTACACCTTGAAATTTATGTAATAATTTTATGTATAAGACATATAATTTTCAATTAAAACTTTTTTTTTTCGTATATATTAAATTTAATGCCTTTTCAATAAAATATGTAAAAACCAAAACATTCTAATGTATAGCCGATTTTAAAGGAATTTGTTTCACGAATTAGGCTTAATATCTAAAATCGTCTGGGCCCAGCGTGACACTCCGCGGCAAGAAACCACGGGCACAGTGAAGCACTTCTTTTTTCTCCGTCCGATAGTGAAAGGGATAATGCGAATTAAAAACAAACCACTTTCGATGCAACGAGCGCCCTCTCTTGGATTTTCTAAGGAATTATTGAATGACCTACGTATTTATTTTTAATATTTACCAAATTACCCGTAAGAAAAAATGCAGTATTACACGTAAAAATTTGAGGCTAAAATTTGCGATTCAATCGGCTTACTAATATAGCAATCTAATCACATTCTCTGTTTAATAGTCACGATGAATAGAACATACTCTATGACTGCTTGGTGAATAAAAAAGCTTTAAGAAAACCCTTCCATGAATTTATGTAAAAAGTGTATGAATTTCTATAGTTTTCACTCAGTCCAGGCAGAAAAAAAATATTTCATAACACAACCTGACCTTCTTTAAAATTCATTTCTCCACATTTTCTCAGTGCCTCAGCAATACAAAAACTTACAAAGAACCATGTCAAGTCAGATGTATTAACTGCTAGTGAAGTTGAAACCTGTTCTGAATACTAAGTAGGAATATATATTTTGGTTAGTACGGAAGGCGTGGTTAAAATATAAATTTTTTTTCATTCTCGCATTTCGAATCTTTTCTTACTAAGCAAACTTTGTATATGGTTCATCTAAGAAAGATTTCATAGTATATTTTTTAACGTAGAATAGATGTCATTTGTGCGTGGAAAGGTTAGAAATGAGAAGGAAAAGACGTCACACGGTTGCCATGGTAACATAACAGTAAAAAAACAAAAAGGAATAGTGAAATTAAAATTTTTACTTTGCATTATATTTCACAAAAATGTAGACATTTTCAATTGTAATATCAATTTTTTTTATATAACTTGATACTTTGTACATCAATTTTTTCATTTATTGATTAAAGAGGTTTTGTTTACACATATGGAGTTGAAAATATTTAATACGAAATAATACAGCAGTCCCAAAAAAAAATGCAACAAAATGTCATGCTTTTTATACTTTGATAGTTAAAACATACATTTTACCATTTGGTAATCTTTTGAAATTTATGGAATTTCCATATTTTTACCAACCACATTTCTGTAGGTGAATTTTGGGTTTGTAAAACATATTAAAACCTGCTAATCTGTCATAAGCTGGATTCAGAATTTATAAAATGTTATTCTTCCTTTTTCTATTATGGCTTTTTTGTTTTCATTATTTTTCATGACTGATTCACGATGATTAAAACTGAAATAAAGTTAAAAAAATCTTAACTTGTATTACATTTCAAAAAATACATAAGTTCTATAAGCAACAGTAGCCAGTCTTAAAATACATTCAATTTTCTGCTACAGATTCAGAAAATCCTCCTTTTAAATTACACGAAAATTTGGTTTCACAAACTACTTACTTTTACTGTATGCTCGAACGTCTGGGATTTTTCAAATAGGATATTTCGTCCAATCCATTGAAGGTTTTGGTTTACCTTCGAGTGCATATTACATACTTAATCTATCCCTGCTGGTCATTGTGTACTTGCAATAACAACAATAGATTGATTTATTGTTTATTAACGTCGCAATAAGAAGTAACACAAGGACTATAGGCGATGGAACTCGTAATTTTGAGCCTCGGGTAAGTGATGAAGACGACACATTAGCTGGCACCTCCCTCTCCAAAATTCCACATCACGCTTCATGAGGACATGGAGATAGTGTAGTTAGTTGAGTTTTTATTAAGGTCGCACTGGAAGCAACACGAGGGCCATTGGCGACGGCCAACGGAAGAATTTTGGGCCCCGACAGATTTAATGTGCATCAGCCCTGGCTACACGGCCCATAAAAAATGTAATTTTCCTTATAATATCACATTATTATAATTTTCAATGGTTATTAATAGTTTAAAAATATCCCATTAGCACTTAATGTTTCTTTAAAAATACTTTATACATTAAATTATAACACTTACAACGTTAACAAGATTTTAAAAAACTTGTTAAAAAAACTTTTTTTTAACATTTCAAGACCGACCATAGTGTAACAAAAAACACTATTTTTTTGGCTCACACGTAGAGTTGCCAATCATCTATTATTTTAGGTTTTATTAACGTCGCACTAGAAGCAACACGAGGTCTAATGGCAACGGACCTCGTAATTTTGAACCACGGTCAAGTGACGAGGACGACATCTGAGCTGCCCCCCTCTCTTAACATCCACACCACACCAACGGGAGGACTTTGGGCCCGACAGATTTAACGTGCATCAGCCCCGGCTACACGGAGGGTCTTTGGCGGCCAAAGATCCAACCCGCGACTGAACGAAAATCTCCGGTCACGAATTCAAAATTCGAACCCAGGACTCGACAGAAACAACGTCGGCCACGACTTCGCGAAGATTACCATTGGGCTATGCGGCCACACAAGATTATACGAAAGAGTTACGTTGTACAACAATCGTAACGCGTTCATTAAATAGTTTCATAACATATTTTAATATGTTTCTTTTTCTTGACATATTTTAACATAAGTTATAATATTATGAATTTGAAACTATTAAACTAAACAATAAGGAAAATGGTGTACAAAATTTATTAAGTTTTCATTAATATACATTCTACGCATTTGAATTGAAAGAAAAATGTTTTAAGATTAGGATCCTTTTTGAATTAAAATCACTTTCCCGTATGCATGAGTTATTATTGGAGACAGACCTCGTGTTTTCGCGTCACTGTCGATGATAATAAGGACGTCTGAAAAGAAATAAACCTTTTTTTTTTAAAAAAAAAAAAAAAAAAATCCTATCATGCTTTGAGAGATTTATTTCGATTTCATTACTCGACACAATGGTTTTAGATGAAATCCAGATGATTGATTGTTTATAAAAGTTGCACTTAAAAGCATTACAAAGGCTATTGGCGACGGGTCTCGCTATTCTGAAACACGGTTAAGTAACGAGGAAAACTTCTGAGATGGCCCACTTTTCTCCAAATTTACACACCATTCAAACGTGAGAGGGTGAAAGTGAAGGTTATTGGCGCAAGAGCCAGATGTGGCTCTGCTGCGCCAAACAAAAGATGTAACTACGGTCCAGACGTGCGAGAAAAAAGGGAGAAAAAGACAAAAATTGGTTGACAAGAAGGAGGGTTGAAAATAGAGAAGGATCGCTAGGGTAACCCGGGGGTGCGTCATCCGTTTTTACCATAGAAGTAAACCCCATGGGAAAGAAAAAGATAACTGGGGTGCCTCGGGGACACGGAGTCAAAATGCTCGTACTCACCTAAAGAAAGCAAGTCCCTGAAGTCACATTCCAACATGAAGATTTTAAGCCTCGACAAAGTTAACATGCATCAGCCTTTCTCCACGAAGGATCTATAGAAACAGAACTTGACCAACTGACTTGACGGAAAGAATGTAGGTTGCGAATTCATGATCATTACAACTCAATTACTTGATGAAATCCGGTCTCAAGCGGAAGTTTGGAAAGGGAGGTGCCAACTCAAGTGTAGTCCCTCGCTGCTTAATCGAGGTTCAAAATTATGAGGTCCCCCACCAATAGCCCTCGTGTTGCTTCTAGATGCGATGTTAATAAACAATCAATCAAAGCAGTGAGTGAATGACTGACGAGTCCAATGGCGAAAAAGCCAAATTTGGCTATGCTGCACCAAACAAGGTGAAACTATGTTCTGTACACAAGAAAAATGGAAAAGAGTTTAAGCCTATTGACAAGAAGAAGGATCGAAAATGGAGAAGGATCTCTTGGGTATCCCGGAGAAATGTCACCCGCGTTTACCGAAGACAGTAAACTTCACAGGAAAGGAAAAGATTACTAAGGTAATTCAGGGTCATGATTCCTGGAATTCCTCAACAGTTAAGCCCATAAGGGATATTAATCAAACCGGATTCCAGTTCTTGATTCGACTTGTACTTCACCAACGGGTTCGAGGGTAAGAGGAAATATTTCCGGTTTTTATTTTAAAAAAAAGGAAGTATTAACGTCTGTTTCCCCATAAATTGCATAATGTGACCATTTTCCTCGATAAACTCGATTTTCCCCAAAATTACTTACAAATCTATCTTTTTTTTTCGTAAACCTCTTTTTCAGAACGCAATATAAAATTCTCGACATTATCGAAACGCAAAACTCGACAGCTGCTCACTCAACTTATTTCCCCCCCCCCCCTTTCTCGGAATAAGTTTCTCTGCAGCTTAAAAAGAATCAATATAAAGGAAAAACGAATTCCATAAAAATACTTTCCCTTCAATTTCAATCTCATTTTCCTCATTTTTTTAAAAACTTTTTTTTTCTCTCTCTCTCTTCCAAATAAACAACGAATTTCGTAATAAGCGACTCCGTATGCTGATGATACGAGCTGGAGAAAAAATCACGAACACTTCAATCAAAGTCTCGTTTCTTAACACCGCTCTCAACAAATCATCGATGTAAGAGTTTTGGAATTCATCCAGCGAGCTCTTGGTTCTATTTTTTTTTTATTCTATTGACTTTTCTTTGCCTCTCTTCCTCTCTCTAGAGAGAAAGGCTTCTGTATTTCATCTAGACAAGGGATTACAAAGGATATTATGACTGGAGTACATCTCAGACAAAAGATGTATTCCATTATGAGCGAAGCTTCTTCAAGCTATTGTGTTTTTCTCGGCTGAATTTATGATTATTTAAGATTCTCCATGGAAGTGATCATTCTTTCTGCAATATGTTTTATTTATGCATTTTTTATTAGTAGCGAGTTTTGTGTCAAAAAGTAAAACCTTATTTATTATTATCAATACTCAACATCACGATTTATAAAAACTAAAGTATTAAATGAAAGGGGTTCTTTAAGGCCAGTGAGACTCCCTCCATGTGGTTGATTGAATGGTTTTATTAATGTAGCACTAGAGCCTCGGTCAAGAAACGAGGACGATAGCTGAGTTGGCACCTCCTTCTCCTAACTTCCACAGTATGCCAACAAACCAACGATATAGAAAAACGGGCTTATTTTATGCCAATTTTAAGACACTCGCACTTTTTTAAAATTGTTTTTATAGCTTATTCACGTCGTGCTTTGAAACAACACGAAAGCTATTGAAGACGGACCTCGTAATTTCGGTCCTCGGTCAACTAACGAGAACGTCACTTCAACTCTCCAAGGTGCCACACCACGCTAATGAGAGGACTTGGGACCTCAAGAGTGACATTTAGTGCTTATCGTGCAAGAGTGAAATCAGACTTATCTGCGACAAACATTTGTTTGAACTGTTATCTAAACACGAAAACAGGAAGAGAATGTAAAAAGAAATCCTAATATTGCACGAAATACTGTAATCTCTATTACACATAATACTGTAATCTAAACATAAAAACAGAAATAGAAGTATATATAAAAAGAAACAGTGATATTTTTCATATAAAACTCAGAACTAGCAAAAATGGAAGAAAAAGTAAAAGAAATAAGGAAGGAAGAGGTAGACCTCTTTTTTTAACACACCTAAATAACCCCTATTTAAATATTTTCCAACAACTAATTCACTTTTTAAGAACAGAATTTTTAATTTTAGGATTTTTATTTGTCTCTAGTTTGAAAAGTAAAATATTTTTAAAGGTCAAGCATTTTTTTTTTCGCTTCTATAATTTTCTAATCCCCCCCCCCCTTCAAATATAATTCACAATTAAAAAAGGAATATTATAATTTGCCGTTTTACTTACGAAAACTATATAATATTACTTTTTCATCCCGCGTTTTGCTTTCATATCAAAATAAAAAAGGATTAAATCAGATATATCAATGGAAGGTGACAAAAAAGAAATTCTCATAATTATACTAGTAATTTTTAATCAGTATATGGTTATTTGAAAATAGATTTACAAATTACTAATTAAAAACATGTGTAATATATTATGTACGTATGAAATGATTATTTCAATGTCATTTAGGTTTATTTTCCCATTCCAAGAATTCTGACTTTCGAATTCTTAAAAATTTCCTTCACAAACATTCTTTCAAATTTAATCTGTGACATTTTTGTAAGAATAAATTACTTCAGAATCTTTTATTTCGCTACATAAACTTTCGTTCTATCATTCCGTTAAGTAACCTTAATTTTTTTTTACTTTATCAGATAACGTACATACTTTTATCACAACAACCAGTGAATTTCATTTAGGGTTTTATAAGAATAAAATCTTAATTCTTACGAATAAATTTTTTTTTCCATTATGCAAGAAAAGAATAAAAAATTCTCAATTTTTTTTTTTTAAAGAAAATAATAAAATCATTCTGATGGATATCTCAATCTCCAATCGCCACAAAATTTTATTCTTAAATTCATGTATTAAATGGTATTCAATGTCCTTCTAAGATTCAAAAGATCAGAATTAACACTTGATTGCAATTGAAGTTTTTGCATTCAAATGCATTCTTTACACTCCAATGGAAAAAACCAGTTAAATAAAATAACGGTTTTTTAGCAGACGATTTTTATTTCTCTAAACAGAATTCTTACATCAAACAAAAACTCTTGACGCTTATTTATTTTTTACTGCCATTTTTGTGGAATAAAGGAGATAAAAAAAAACAGTCTTGTTTTGTCAACGAATCGGTCTTAGGAGATAAATTTTAAGGACAAAAAATAAAACATAAAAATGTTGAGCAGAAGACATTGATTGTGCTGATTAAACTGATTCATCTTCATGCATTTAAATATTTTTATTTCTTTTCAAAGAAGATGTGAATAAGAAACAGTGATTCCTTGCTAAAAACTGAAGACTCGTCAGTTGTGATAAATATATAATTAAATTACGGTGCAGAGTAAATAGCAAATATCGTGAAATTTCGAATACGCTTTATTTCACAAAATTTTATACAATGCTTCCCAAAACTTAGTGTACATCTCTCACTCTGTTTCTGAAAAGTATGAAATAATATTGTTGAATACACAACTTAAGTTTAATATTTATAGGAACAATAAAATGAGCATTACAAAATGAATTAAGCCGGAAAACAAAATGAAGGTAGAATAATATTTTAATTAACAAACTTTTCACGTCAAATCTCAAAATTTCAGGGTCACAAAATTGAGTATACACCCTACAGAAATTTCATTTTCGCAATGACAATTTTTCTTCTTCTTTGTATTGATTTTATATAACAATTTTATTTATTAAAAGTACTAATATTTTATTTCCAGGAGGGAAAAAAAACATTTTAGAAGTGAAATTGAGGTCAACAATCAGCACTATTAATTAAATTCGGTAAATTGTCATTCTAATGTCTGAGGTAAAGGAATTTCTACAAGATATTTGTGACATATTCAATTTTTAAAGACAAACGATTTAATCTTAATGTAATATTTTTTTAAAATATTATCTATTCAACTTTTAAAAGCAAACGATTTAAATTTAAAGTGATACTTTTTTTCAATATTCTTTATTAAGATATATTTTTTTAAATGTTTAAAGTTGTTACAAAGAAATAAAATTATGCTATTGGCAACACCATATCATATTTTTGTTTTTTTTAGAAAATTTACTGGCAACGAACATGAAAATAGAATTGAGTTTGGTTCAAAGATGTGAAGACAAACGTTGATAAATTGTGCTTGTGGAAATTGTGTGTATAATTTAGATTGGTCGGAATGCAGTTTAGCGTAACCACTTGGCGACAGGAATTGTTTGGTGATATTTTGCCCATTGTGGCTACCATGCTTTATCTCCACTGAGGTGGCTTTAGCCGTGGCAACCCTTTCGAATAAGGCTTCAGGCTCCGCCATAAAAAAATCGCTAAATTTGGCGATTTTTCAAATCTCGCCAAGTGGTTACTCTAAACTGCATTTTCACCTTTAGATTTTAGATTGTGTGTATAATTTTTTACGGTGTGCGCAAATAAATGTGATGTCCTGAAAACAAGTCATCTTTATTAATAGTCTGCAATACAGTAAAATACCGCAAAGAAAGTTCAATATAGTCACGAATGGATACAATTTTTTTTCTAGAAGTTTAAAAAATTTGGGGAAATTGTAAATAAACTTAGAAGAGGGAGAGAAAGAGAGTCTTTCAGTTCGATGCCCAATAAAAACATCATTCAAGATGCAAGAAAAACTCTGAAGTTGATCGCATGTAAACATACCTTATCTACTTTTGCAGCAATAGAAAGACAGCAGAAATCATTCAAAGAATGTTCCGAGAAACAAATTATATATGTTACGGCAAAGGTGATTAATTCGGTGATTATGTGTATAATTACCGGTGATTATTCATAATCACCACTAAACTTGGTGAATGTGATAAATTATTGAATATTTATCACATCTATCGGTAAGTTTATAAAATCCCCAACTCGTAATGGGTAATGTAATAAATTCAGATTATTTTGTAGCGTAACGATATCTTAATTCCAGTAAATCATTATCTGGTTGCGACTGCACGCCAATTAAATCGACCTGTCATCTTGCGTTCATCTCTTGAAAGACCATTGGTCTAGCAACAAGTCCTTTCTTGGATACCTTTGATTTCTTTAGACAACTTTCACACAAGTTTGAGTTAATCATCACTGCTTCGGTAGTAACATTTTTGTACTTTTTTTGAAAAGTGTTTCATGAATTATGGTAAAAAGTTCTTCTAAATACACATAAAATCTTGCATTAGAGCTATCTTTACTTATGGGAAAGATTAGTTTTTCAACATTGTCTACTTTCATTACGTCGTATCTTTTTAGTCTTTGACAATCTTCCGGTTCCCCCCCCCCTATTTTTGTTTGTATTTTTATTCACTATTTTTAACAATTTGTCATATCTTTCTTTTGTCAGAAAAGCGTCGTTCGCTTTCTTAGTGACCAAAACATTTATTAACTAGGAATTAAAACGCTCGAGCATATCGTCCATTATTCAATATTTTATTTTTTTTAAAAAAAACACGTCTATAGAACAGGAAATTAGAAATAATACTGAAATCAAGTGCACTTGACATCATAAATTTTGGAAAATTTATGGACCTTCATTACATTCCCTCATTACGAGTTGGGAATTTTATAAACTAATCGATAAATGTGAGAAATATTCACTAATTTATCCTATTTACCAAATTTGGTGGTGATTATGAATATTCACCCGTAATTATACACATAATCACCAGTTTATTACATTTACCGTAACATATATACTGCTCAGATAACTAGGAAAAAAACCTTATACTAGGTATTGACTCAAATTTTGTGATTAAGAAATTTATAACTTAAACGAAAAAATTATAGAAATGAAAATGTTAACGATTCTTGATTTTTGCTTTTTAGTCTAATATATCTTGTAATGTGCATTTTATTGATCTGATAAATATTAAACTTAAATAAGTATTTAATAATATTGTCTCACCCCATTGAGAAGGAAATCAAAAGATGTCCTCGTATACTCCTTTTTGGAACATCATTTTCAAGGAATGAAAGATATTTAAAAAAAAAAATAGTTTTGTTTTTTTTTATCAACGAAATGGTCATAAGAGATAAATTTAGTTTCAAAAAAATATAACATACAATTATAGGAAAGAGAAGGCAGAATTTTTTTAAATATTACAGACGATGATTAAACCGATTCATTTCATGAATTTAAATAATTTTATTCTTTTCGTACAAGCTGTAAATAAAAAAACACAACAATGCCATGCAAAAAAAAAAAAAAAAAAAAAAAAACAGTTGCGATAAATATGAAATTAAATTACGGAATTCACTGCAATATCACGAAATTGTATATTAGTTTTATGAATAACGATTTTCCCTTCCGGATTGCAAAATTTGAAAATACGCGTTATAAACATTTTCAACGTTAATATTGCGTAAAGGTCGTAAAAATGTGTGAAAGCATAATTGGATTATTCCGTGGGTCGGGGGATATATTTCCGTAAAATAATATTTCAAATAATGCTCTAACGAGAAAATAAAGTCTATGTGACCTGAAACTTTGAAAACTTTGCATCCCTAAATCATAATAAAGCCCAAATCTGGAAAGATCCATTTCAATATATCACAAACAGATGGAAGCGGTGATCAGCCAAGAGGCTACTATAAAAGTGCCGGGTCTATTTTCTTTGAATAAACCAGGATGGAGAGGACCTGGTGTAATTTGGAAACATTATTTCACGAATATCTGCGCACTGGATTAACCCAGCTTTTTACAGAAGTTTGGAAATTTCCATTAATTTTTCGCTAAGTACAAAAAGTCACATTTAAGATTGCTTCACAATAGAAGGAATATAAACCACAAGAGGTGGAATAGAATTTAGCTTTCAAAAGCCAAATATGTTTATTTCAACATATCGTATGGTGAAAAACACAAACATGCCCAAAGAAATATAAAATGCATTTTAATAATTAAGATCCTGGATTTAATTATTTTAATACAAGGATATGATGACGTTTTTTATTAATTTACACCCTGCTTGATCTAGGGGAACAAAGCTATCAGCATTTCTGTCTAATCTACAGAGCTGTTCAAAACGATTCATCCGATTTCAAAATACAATATTTTCATAAATAAACGAATCAGAATGATAAGTAATACACGAATGCAAAGAGAAAATATAGAAGTTCTTTTCGCAAGTGTTCGATATAGCTTCCTTTAGTTACACGCTTAAGGTCGATTTGAAATATAAATTCTATCTTTGGTAAATACGTGTGACGCAACCCCGGGTTATCCTAGCGATCCTTCTCTGTTTTCGACCCTTCTTCTAGTCGGCCAATTTTTGTCTTTTTTTCCCCCAATTTTTTCACGTCTAGACTGCAGTTAAATCTTGTTTGGCGATGCATAGCCACATCTGGCTCTTGCGCCAGTTACTTTTACATTCACTCACTCACTCGAAATATAAATTCCTGCCAAACGCGTTGTAAAACACGTAATTAATTATACAACAGTAGAAATCAATTGTTTTAGTTAAAATAAATCTGTGGATCATGGTGGCGCATAAACTTTATCTTTTGCAAATCCGCTCGAGAAAGAAATCGCATGGGACCATATCAGGTGACTTAGGAGGCCAGCTGTGTAATATCATTTCATCTGTCCCACAGCGACCGATCTAAATGCGAAGTAGCTCAATGAAAGCTTTGAACAGCTTTCCTTAAAAAGCTCGCGAAAAACACACGAGGACCATCTATTTTTCACAATATAGAACTTCTACAGTTTTTCTTTGTATTCGTGTATTACTCATCATACTGTATCATTTATTTTTGAAAATATGGAATTTTGAAATGAGAAAATTACGATAGTAATAACTAAATTACCTTACAATGTATTCAATTTAATAATTTTTTGTTTGCTTTAATTTTAATATCTGAAAAGAATGTAATTGTCGACTTATATATTTTACCGATTGCTTTTTAATAATTTAATACTTTAATAATTATTTTTAAGAAGTTAGCTCCTTTGATGGCTTCTTTTCAAAACTTTGCAAAGAAAGGGGAAAAAAACCCGAATTTTACTTTTGATTTCTGTTTAATTCGAGATGAAATACCAATCAATAAGCTAAAAAATAAGTACCTTAATTTTTTTTGTACTCAATAACCCACTTAATATTTCAAAAGATCAATATTTAATTTTTTAAGATATCTATTAAAATATATCTTGTTCTAATAACATCAAAATTAATAGGTATTTTTTTTTTATGTACTTGTTACACTTTCAAATTTCGATTGATGTCAAATTTTTCAAACATTTTCTCAATACATTTTAAGATTAAGCCTTTTTTCCCCCAAGAAGTTCGTCTTGAGAAAATTTCCTCTATACTACTAAAAAAATACATCCATAATTCCATAATTTCATGTTTAAAAATTCAATTACATATTATCCATTTCATACAATTATTACAACATACAACAGAGTGCTTTCTTTCTAAAAAATATTTATATTTTCATTGCTACGAGTATGCTTCCTTTATAAACACCATATTACTTGCTTCCTTTATAAACATCAAATAATCTTTTTTATTACAAGTTCCGACTGAAAAGTTTTCTCTTTTGCACTGGTAGAGAAGGCAGCGTATAATCGAGATTTTGAGGTAACTTCTTATATAATTCTGTGTATTATAAACACAATAAGATGCACAGTTTACGCAATTTTGCATTAATTAAATGTTTTTACATAAAAATATCCAAAAAGACTATGATTCAAATAAGCACACTTATTGAAAATCTCAGAAAAATGCACATTTTTTAAAACACCCGGCTTTAATAAAGAATAAAAGGAAGGGAGTTGGATCTTACTATTCGAATACCATGTAGAGCATTCCATCGGAACTATAGGTCTCTAGAAGTTCTACGATGTGGGGGTGCTTCAAAACATGACAAATGGTAGCCTCGCGCTTCAGATCTGTAAAAAAAAGAAAAAGAATTTAAATAATTATAAAAAAAATGCACAAAAAGAACGATTATTACATGAAATCAACAATACATCACGGTTTTCCTATTTGCCATCATAAAATCTTGAGCCTAATGGTAATGCAAAGGACATATGGACAGAAAAAAAATTAAGCAAACAATATCACACTCAAAATCAATTTATAGATTTATCATATCCTTAGCGGAAGGAAATCAGGATGGATCATTGCGCGCGCAATGAGAAACAACGGCTACTTGTGAAGGATCTCGCAATTTTAGAACTCGGTCATGTGACTAGGACGACTCCCGAGCTGGTACCTCCCTCTCTGAATTTCCACACCACCCTACAGGAGGACTTGGAGTCTCAACAGATTCAACGCGCATCATTCGAGCTTCACGGTGGGTCTTTAACAGAATCTGAATTCGAATCCATGACTTGACGGAAATAATGCCCACCGCGAGCTAGACACCATAACCACTCGGCAACCGTGGTCACAAGAGATGAAAGAAGTTCGGACGTTGCAAATGCAGCGCTCGAATATTCTTTTACCATTGAATACTTAAGAAACTCGTGTCAGAATTAAAATATTGTCACTTACAGAGCCGTCTAATTACGATTTCTGGTTCAATGTATTGCTGCGAGCCTTTGTGTTCCTCAATGATGTTCATACAGATGATGTTCATAGACAGAAAGCAAACTGTAAACCGCTAGACGGCGCTGTAATGGAAAGCATAAAACGCGAGATTTCTTACACATCGTCATTTCTACCGCCCATTTCAGAAGGCTATGGCCTTTTTCTGATTACTGCATGTCTCCATACCTCCTGA
>BMAW01088276.1:108555-126341 GCA_019974015.1 Nephila pilipes
CTGAAAAATTTCAAGATTTCGAATTCCCCCATACTGTTACCATTTTAGGTGACAATATAGAAAAGTTAAGATACAAAAGTCTCAATAATATATAAACAAAAAAATTCACACATATTCAATCTGCTTATTTATCGTCTGATTCAAAAAATCAAAATATCTGGAGTGCAATAATTGAATTACAACAAACGCATATGTTTGTAATTTAATTACTGCTGGAAATTAATTAAAATTGATCATATTTATTTATTCTTTTATTCCTAATCTAAAAGCTTCATAAATAAATTACCATCTCAATAATAGCAGCAGGGGGGGGATTATCATTTATAGACACATATATTTATCTTTGAAATATTTGTTGAGAAAAACTTAATTAAAATGGCAATTTGGGTTTTTGATTAATAATTCTAGAATTTACATTCACAACTTTAAAATCGACTGAAAATGAATTAATTGTACTTATAAACAATAAAATGAAAGGAAATTATACGTAAAACACTATATAATTTCCTTCACGGATTTATAATTTATTTTGTATATTGTTGTTATGCATTTTAAATCACGATTCTTTTTTTAAACTCTCTGCCGGTAAGGGGACTATTTTTCACTCAAATCCAGGCCATGGTATTCCAGGAAAGGATGGCAGCAATGTCCAGCCTTAGATTTGAGATATGATTCTACTAAAGAAGGCAGCAAAAAAATAACACTTTTTTATAATTTGAAATTACTTTAAAAATGAGGTCGAGACTGATTCATTTTCAGACGTTTCAGTTCCCTTTTCGAGTAACAATTACAAAAGACAGTTAAAAGTTCTCAATGTGTGAAGCTATTTTTATTACCGTCGCCAAGAAAAGTAACACCAGGGCTCTTTTGACGACGAACCTCGTAATGTTGAACCTCGGTTAAATGACAAGCATGACCTCTGAGCTGACACTACCCTTTCCAAAATGCCACACCAACGGAAGAACAAGGGACTACTATCAGATTTCACGTGCATCAACCCCTCTACACGGTGGGTCTTTAATAGAATCAGGGCTCGAACGCCGAAAACAAACCAGGTTCAAGTCCGCTACCACGCCAAAAGAACAAAGAGAGGAATATTGACAAAGAAATGTTTAGATGTGTTTGTTTGTTTTCATTGTCAATGAATTACATCGAAGAATAAAAGTATGCTTCCGAAAAGAAATTCTGATTTTATAGGAAATGTTTAATATGCAACCTTTTAAGAAATTTGAAATCAAGAAAATATTTAGAAATACACGACAGAAGAAGTAGTTAAAGAAAAGAATATAAATCACAAAGTGTACCGTTATTTAGAAGTTTTTATAGTTGTTGGAAAAGTAAGTAGAAGGATTAAATTTTTCATCTTCTTCCAAATCCGATCTCGACAATTCTAAAATTTTTTAATAGAAATCCACCAAATACAACAAGAAGGTAGTGAAGCTGAGTGAGATATACAACTGCTTAAGAATCCCTTCCATTTTGTATTTTATTTCCTAGTAGGGAAGACTGGTACCTTTGTATGCCCAAACCGAGTTTTAGTAATGAATTTTGTGACAAACCTTTGAAAGGTTTAAAGGACATCATGAAAACAGTAATCCATCGATTATGGTATCGAGCTCATGGTCAAGGGTGTTTCAGTCGAGACCTTGTTCTTGATTCCTCTAAAAGTTCTTAGGTAAAACAAAACAAAATAAAAAAAAAATCTCTAAGAACCTCTGTAATGTCATTTGAAAACCCTTGCTTATTTTTTATAGGTAAATTTTTCTTTTCAATGATATTTTTTTAGATTTCATTAGGTTACATATTATATTTGTGCACTACTAAATTGATCCTAAGAGCTGCAGTAACCTGGTGACGAATTTAGCAGATCGTAAAATTAAGATTTCGTGATTCCAAACAAATACTGTCATGCACCAGAAACTTTAACATTAAATATGTCACGGCTCAACATTCTCTCTCGTGTAGCGTGGATGTGAAAATTAAGGTTCCAACTCAGGTGTCAACTTCGTCCGTTCAGAATTAGTAAGATATATTGGCTGTGATTTACAGACCTCTGTGTCGGGCAGAAATATAGAGGAGGAAGAGTTGAATGTGCAGCGACTTTCTTCAACAACAACGCCAGAAGTTAAAACACCTTACTAACTAGCCAGAAAGAGACGTCTTTTTCAGCCTGGTTGGTATGGGTGCATCCAAAAGTGACCGGTCAACTTTCTTCGGACCTTTTGACCCAGGATTTGAAACAGCAGTGGTAACCAAGGCCATCAACAACTCTTTCTCCTCCTCAGGGTTGAAAAATGGAGTATGCAGCAACCACACTTAGCAAGTTCGTTAGTGGTCCCCCTTGCATCAGGACAAGTACTCATTGAAGATAGTTAAGATTCATGAGAACGGGGAAACATTTCTATTTCTCATGAATTTTGATCTTATAGAGTCCGATTCTCCTGGGAACCAAGAAAACACGCACATCAGGTGTTCAGTTTAGCTGATGTCAACTCCCGCCCCCGGTTAGACTGCCAAGAACCAATAACTAGTTTACTACTTTCAGCTATCCAACCAAAACAAAGGATTATGCATCGTGTTTTTGGAAGAGACGTGACCATTTTCATTCAACCCATATCCTAAGAGAAGAGACAATCAGAGAGCAAATAAACATTTGACTAGAACATCCGACTTCGACGTCGTGTCCGAAGACATTACTGTACTTTTTAGCGTGCGACGTGCACCAAAAATGTTACATTTGAATTACTTACCTTTGTTTCTCCGAAATTCGACTACGTTAAAAACTCGAATTTCGGAGAAAATACTGAATTTTTTTTTTTTTTATTTATCAATGTAATATTTGAAATCTTCTCTTTCTAAAGCTATCTTCCATTTTTAGCTACGATACATAGAAATCAAATTATCAGTATTTTAATATCAGACGTTTCCTTTGTTTTCTGAACAAGTTTTAACTTTAAATCCATTTTCCGAAGAATATAATTTTCAGTATGTTTACAATTTTTGAAAGGTAATAACTCGAATATTTTTTCCTATATATTGATAGAATTTATTAGAAATGTTTTTCATATTATTCTTAAGATCCTGAACTAGGATTTTTTGTAATGTATGATATGTAAGTGGATTTATTCACATTTTAATGCATAAGAGAGAAGGAATTTTTTTTAAAAAAACGCGTGTAGTTATTTCGACTCTTAATAAACTCTGCAAATAATGTGAATTATTAAAAAATCCTAATTCAGGCTCTGTACAGGTGTCATATCAATACGTATGCTGCATAACAATGTTATAGGAAGAGTTTTCGTGAAAGGAGAATATTTTGAAAATGGACTATTTTTTTCTTATTTTATGCTAAAAAATTGAATTTAAAAAAATTTTGAAATGCTTTTTTTATGTACGTTCTAATTCAGATGATTCTAAATATCAAAAAAAAAAAAATTATTCATTTATACATTTTTTCAAAATCATGGTTCCGAATGTAGTCGGATACCTTAATATCAACCTTAGTATTTTAAATTAATTGTAATAAAAATAGCGTAAATAGGTATCTAAGTATCATATCTTTCATTTCAACCTAACGCAACCAATCAGCCAAAATTGCAATGAGAGATATTTTATTTCAAAATTAAGTTTTCAGAAAGCTTCAAGTTACTACAAATCAGAACCTATATCTCAGGACTAACCTTACAAAAGATGTTCTACATTAACCCATTCTCTCCCAGAGTATCACAGGCGATACGCTCGTGTTTGCTCTCCTGTGCCCAGAGTATCACATTAGATACGCTTCGTGAGTGTCTTCTACAGCCCAACGTATCAATTGAGATACGCTTCATGAGAACGTTTTATTTGATTTTCTTAATGTCACTATATGGCGGTACAATACTGCGAAATCCATATAGATAGGTTATTTGGAGTGTTGATCTTGGTGATATGGGCTAGGATTTCACTTCTGGCTACCAGTAGGGGGGTAGTTATTAAAAGCACGTGCTGCGTCACGGCTCTTTAAATGTAATGACAGTAGCGACAGTCATGACGAAAAGAGAGTATTTATCTGATACTGAGATTTGCGAAATATCTAATGAATCTGACAGTAATGTTAGCGAAAATAATCCAAATCTGTACATAGACATTAAAGTAAAAGGGGGGGGGGGACTAAGATGTGCCCTTTTCCTCAAAATCTTCTGTGAAGCATCAAAATATGTGTGTAAGACATGTGACGTTGTACTATGCATTGAATTTTTTTTTATAAATATACCATACAGCAAAATAAGATTTATCTTTTATATCTATATGTTCCATGCAATGGTACATCATTACACCATGAAATTTATGTAACATATGTAAATATGTTTTGTATTTTCTTAAGAGTATGATTTTTTATGTAATTTTATGTATAAAACATTCAATTTTCGATTAAATCTTTTTTTCTTTTGTATATATTAAGTTTAATGCATTTTAAATAATATATGTAAATACCAAAATATATTAATGAATAGCCGATTTTAGAAGAATTTTTTTCCCGAATTAGGCTTAATATCCAAAATTGTCTGGGCACAACGTAACACTCCGCGGTAAGAAGCCGCGGGCCCAGATAAGCACTTCTTTTTTTCTCCCTCCGGTAACGAAAGGGTTAAAACATATAACTTCAAAATACGAAAATTTTTCAAATGGTTCTCCATAAAAACAGAAATAAGGAACATGTCCTATGTTTAAAAAAATTCTCAAACGACGAACTTTTACAAAACTCAAACACACACAAAAAAACTCGGCTATTCTATTCCAATTTAAACACCAAAAATGCACCAGCCCCCCCCCCCCCGGGAAAAAAATCCAAGAATGGCATACAAAAAACTTTTTTAACGATAACTCTCTCCCTCCTCTCTTTTTCTCAATTCTTCCAGAACCAGAACACAAGTTCGTGCAGTATCACCATACACATATCACAGGAAAGTACAATAAATTTATGATCTCCGTAGCATACTAAAAAGCAAGAAAAATATCCCCAATAAACCTTTCCTCAAGGGTTTTTCTCGCAGAAGAGCTGCAAATTGTGCATTCAAGGGTTGCGAGGAACTGAAAATTTATGCCTCCCTGACTGCACGAGAGCTCTCAGTAAACAACGATCTTTTCCGGGACGAATACGTTGTCCTTTTGATGCCCGAAGGCGGTTATCGGACATCGAATTTTATCGGATTTTAAAGCCGGATATCGTAAGAATTATTTGATTTTTCTATCGGGATTGTTCTTTCCCAGTCGCCTGATACGATATAGCTATGAAAGAAATTTATAACAATACAGATGGCTTGTGTTTAAACTAGGACAGCACTGTACTTACGCAATGAGATACTGGTACGTTTATTGTGTTTTACGATTCATGTCAAAAACGAAACTGAAATTTCACTCTTCCCACCACTCCAAGCAAGGATTTTGAACTCGCTCTAGGTCGATGTATTTCACGGAGCTTCCGTGTGAGATTTATACCGATGAATTCGGATTTAAAGTTAAAATTTACCGATTCCTATTATAAGCGAGCTGAATGTAATGTAAATGTAAAGTTTACTAGTGCAAGAGCCAGATGTGGCTATGCTGCGCCAAACAAGATTTAACTGTGGTCTAGACGTTAAAGAATAGATAAAAGACAAAGATGATGATAGTGAAGTTTTATTGGCGCAAGAGCCAGACGTGGCCATACTGCGCCAAACAAGGTAAATCTGTGATCTAGACGGTAACACAATGAAAAAAAGATTGATCGACAAGAAGGGTCGAGTGAGAAAGTAAAGTTCATTGACGCAGGAGCCAGATATGGCTCTGCTGCACCAAACAATATTTAACTGTGATCTAGACGAGAAGAAATTGAAGAAAAGACAAATTGGTTGACAAGAAGGAGGGTCGAAAATAGAGAAGGATCGCTAGGGTAACCCGGGTGCGCGTTAAGCGAACTGAAAGAAATTTCAATCTGTTTGAAGAAACAATGAATCATAGGTACCGGATTTTTTTCATGATAGCTTTCATAACAGGATACTTCGAAAAACCAAAGCATAACATCTATAACCAGAATCATAAAAAATGTCTTTTTTGCTTACAGAATAAATTATAATAATACTATCTTAACATCAGAAGCATTAGCCATATGCCAAATTTTAGATGATTCAACAGAATTAAACAGAAATTTGTTAATCTATGCAATAACTCTATTCCGTACTATCTGCACTTAAAAATTATAATATTAGTAAAGATTTATCAAAAATAACAACTCAACTTGACTCGGAGTTGAAGAACAACTCAATTTAACGAACAGAGAAAAGAAAGAACTGAACACTAGACGAGTGAAGTTGGGAGAAAGCGAGGAACAGGAGAACAATGGCGGAAGAACTAGCAATGTCCGATAATTCTGTAGATGTGTAGTATTATCTCAAATGTTGTGTTTCGTGCTGCATTAATGTTTAAATTAAAGTTTTGCAGTAAAAAAAAAAGGTCTGGATTAACTTATTAATTTCTATTACAACCACTCTCACCGCCTTACAACAACTTGACCAATGGAACGTGTTTTACTATATTCAATAATCAAAAGGCGTTCATAGATTAGCCAGCAGGATACTGATGCAATCTCATTTTCATAATTAGACTATGATTCCGGAACACCAGAATTTTTTTTGGATTGAACAGGTACACTATCCCGCAAATTCGGTATTCCAGTATGTTCATCGACTGCACTGCCCCAGAAGACATCAATAACAATATTTTCAGAAACAAAATGAAAGGAATTCATGAAATTTTTTATTTGAGCAAATATTTCGAAATTTTTAAGGAACTTCCCAACCATAGGTATAATATCCAATTGGAAAAAAGCAGAATAGAAGAAATACTAAGCACTCGAATCATGAGCAAAATGGTAAGAACTCTCAGACTTTTACACAAGTCCAATTTAAAAGATAATGCAATGTATAAACATGTAACCGTATCCATGATTTGGAATATATTCATTTGACTTGTAGTAAATGCGCGTCCCATAAAAATCATCTCAAGAATATACTTCAGATAGACCCACTGCGCAATATTACATTCAAAAAGCTCATGGACAACGCAGTAGCTAATAAATACTATTCAGAACTTTCATGCAAAAGATGAAATAGTCTGATATCTATTGAGTTAAAATAATATTTTAAAGGCCTTTGTTGTACCATATCCCATAAAATCAACCAATTAAGACTTGCTCAAATTAACATACAGGATCACCATCACTACACAACACATATTTCCGATAGATATCCATCGCACCATCAAAAAGTCTTTTAAAATGACACTTTCTAGCTTTTCAGACAATTGAATGCGTGACAACTACTCGCATAACAAACTTTTTGATATGCAGGTACATATAGTTATTAAAATAATGGAAACGTGTATCAAAATGCATAGTATTAAAAAACAAGTTTCATAATAATTACCTAACAGTCTGGTCGCCACTATTTATTATTTGAAAAAGTAAATACTAGCATATTATTTTACCCCCGGTAAGTTATTAAGAAGCTCAGGGCTTTCTTATTTTTTCTTAGTCGTGAGAGATGTTGGACCTTACAGAATTTCAGAGAAGGCAAATTGTTGGAACTCGCCTTGTAGAAACAGCTGTAACCACAACTGCTTACATTGTGGATGTTTATCGAGGTTACAGTCTCTAAAATCATGATAGCATGCCATGAAAACAACATTCACCAGAATAACTGTGGATGAAAGCAAAAGCTTTAGGAGAGACGGCCAGATATAGAAGCGGATTGTTGGCATCAAGAAAGAAGACAACTGCAGCCAAAGTGACAGAAGAACTAAATAAGCATCTGAAGATTCCCGCATCAACAATTACCGTTAAAGGAGAGCTTCACAAACAACAATTTTACGGCAGAATAGCAATTCCCAAGCCACTTGTCACAGATGTGAATGCCAAAAGTCGTCTCAAATTATGTCAACGAACACAATCAAAAGATGCATGAAAGAAAGTAATATAGGCAGATGAATCATCATTTACATTGTTTTCATAACTAAACATGTTTACAAGCATATAATTCATATTGTTTTATTCCACGGTGAAACATTCAGGCTGCTCTGTTATGATTTGAGCAGCAATCTCGCGGTTTCTTCTAGGCCTTATCATAAGCGTAGAAGACAGAGTAACTACAACAGAGTGTCCAAACATTTTAGCCGATCAGGTGCATTCCATGGTGCAAAGATTATTTTCATTAGGAGATGACGGTTTCCAGGATGTTAATTGTCCAATCCATACAGCAACACCTGTTCAGAAAAGGTTTGACGAACATTATGAAGTCACTCATTTCCCCTAGCCGTCTGAATCTCCGGACCTCAATATTATTGAGCTACTCTAGTCTACTTTAGAAAGAAAAGTCCACAAATGTTCTCCACAACTCTTTCTTTTTGAACTTTCACGATATCTTCATGAATAATTTCATAATATTCTTTTAGATATCATACATGATTTGTACAACTCTATCCCTAGACGTGTTCTGGTCGTTATACATGCCAAAGATGCCTTACGCCTTATAAAGTTTTTTATATTCTTTTCGGGGTGTTACATTATTTTGATAACCACTTGTACATGAATTACGTATATGGAATAGTTAAGATATTATAAGATAAATTTGTCAGATACTCAAAATACTGTATCATCAAAGTATTCAGAAGATAATAGAGAGAAGAGAGAGAGAGAAGTTTAAGCTGTTAAAAAAGGGATATTTTGCAAGTGGATACATTGTTTTCTTTGGAAATGTGATAACATTTGGAAGACCCAAAATATAAATGTGAATGCAGTTTATCCTTCACAACCCAATTGTTCTACTAACTATGGTACCGAATTACCCACCCACCCACCCAAAAAAGGATGATTACCCATTTAAAGCTGTTAGTAATAGCAAATATGCTTAACTGAAGTTAGATTTCGTAATAATTTAGCAGAATAATACCAATGCTAAACCTGAACGTTTTATGAAAATTTTCAAATTATTATCTGCATATGCAATTTAAAAAGTTCCCGTGATAAAAAAACAAAGTGAAGTAACTCACTATCAATATTGTCCAGTGATCATTTTACTTTACCAAATAATCCATGAGTATGGCGTCCTCCGCATCCCGAAAAATTGTAACCACAATCCTCTTGGTAGATGATTCTATTTTCATCCTCTTTGGAGCACTTTCGTCGGAAACAACCCATTGTTTAGATTGTTACTAGCTTTCCGGTGTATTATGATGAATACAAGTAACAATTCGAATCAAAGTGACGACCACAACATGATACTGATGCAATCAAAATTAACCTATAAATCATCGTCACATTCGTTTCGGCGTCGTTTAACAGATGGCTACACATAATGACAATACCAACTTGGCTCATCAACGGCATCTGTCATCAAAAACGGGTACATTTTGAACATCCTTTGTATAATGTAACCACTTTTTAGTCTAGTATTTTTCTAAAGTACCATATTGACTATCGGTAGATTAATCGAAAATGGAGACAGCAAATATCACAGATCTAAGGCACGATCAGGGAATTAAAAAGCTGACATAATTAATATCCAAGAAAAAAAATCCCCCTTCCACTTTCGTCGCTATTTTCATTAAAGCAGAAAATGTAAGGAAGACAGAAGGGTTCTAAAAGTATTCTAATTGTTTGTAAGCAGCAATGGGAATTACTCCAAACAAAGCAAAAAAAAAGGAGGAGGGGTGGAAGTAAATATACATTAAGTTGTTATGATGAACTTATGCATTACTTATGAGTAATGGGTAAGTTGTAGGAATGTATTCGAAATAGAGACATAAGTCCGGAGAAATGATTACTGGTGAAAGCGTTTATGTGTTAATATAAATAGTGACACTGCGTTGAATAATTTATATACAAGTAAATAAGAAAAGGGTTTATTCATCGTAACACAAACAACTGAATAAATAACAAACAATAATAAATAATATTGTTACTCCTTTATTTTGGTACGCCTTTTATTGCTCAGCCAAAACATTTTTTGGTTTATATTTGTTGCTTTAACTCCTCACTAGATCTACACAAAAGTCTATTTGTAATGGTAAATATCTATTTTGGAATTTATCGTTTCTGAGCTACTATCATATGACAAACGCGGCACCCGAAATGATACCTAATTTTCTCACTAGGCGACGTGAGGATTGGATAGATTTAATGTGCAGCCGTATTAATTATCCCGAACTATTGACTTAAGTTGGGTTTACTTAAAACTAATGTACTGGATTGGATGCCCGTATTACCAATTCGATCCGCTAGTAGACCTTAACTTTATCAACCAAGTTATGAGGGACTCATGTGACGAGATAGAAAAGTAGTAATTCGAGCATCAACCCAACCAAAAAACACGTGGAACAGCGATTTTGAGTATTTATTAACGTCGCACTGAGAAGCAACACGAGGGCTCTAGGCATGTGACGACCGTCCTTCATTATTTATTTCTACTGACATCTTTTAGTTTAAGTGAAATTCAAGAAATACTAGACTCCAATTGAAGATATGAAAAAGCGTGATAAAATACTTTATTTGCCAGTGAAGCTTAAATAAGGTCGTACTCTTTTTAATCCCAATTAACTCGCCAATCCCAGATTACGATTTAAAAATGAATTATTAGCTCATCAAATCACTCGTTCCAATTCACACACTTCACGATTTTAACAGATTCGAATCTTATTACTTTAGCTAGGGGTCACTTCATAGTTTAATTGCTGTGATATCTGTTTAAACATTTCTACAAATGCACTGTTATTTTAGATCATTAATGTACATGGAAATATGACCATTATTATACCCAGTGAATCTTTGTTAACTAAATGGAACTTGGAACGTTCCATCAGAAGCGCAGGGGAAAGATTTCCAGTTGTAAAAATCTTAATCAACCGGATAAAGACTTCATATGCTAAAATACAACTATTTATAACTACAGGATCCCATCTGTGCTATTTGTATAGATTCTGCGAGTTAATGTATACAGCTTATATTAATAGTTTTATTTTAATCCACAGTTTCCTATTGTTAATGCTGAATTTCGCAAGTTGAAATGAGCATTTTTAGAGACAATAAAGACACAGTGCGTTGGATTCCAACAGAACACCACAAGGACAGCAAGAAGTACTTTTAATTTTAAATTCATTTAAGTATGATATTAAAGGATCGTGGTTGGTCAAAAAATATGTTAGAAATTGTTAGATATATTAATGTCAAATGTAGGTAAAATATGTTTTATATCATATCCAGCGTCGTTGTTATTCCAATATGCATTCCACTCACGAAAAAGATTCTCTAGGAGCATGCGTTTCAGAAAAAAGGGCGGGGTTATAATTTCTAGGTCTCTCCAGAGAAAGCTGCCATTCTGGTAAAATGATCTCGATTCTTTTAGCAACCTATGGGGCTATTGTTTTAGGTGAGGCGTTTTGGCTTACCAGATCACTTTTCAATTTTTTACCTTTTGCTTCAATTTTAATTACATGCAGCTGATATAATATTCAATTAAAAAATGTATCGTTTTCTTTAATTTTAATTACATTTAGTTTAAATATATTCCTTTTAATAACCTATCGTTTACTTTAATTTTAATATCGGAGAAGTTTAATATTGTTCATTTCTCGAAATTTTATCGTTCACTCTAATTCTTGTATTTGAGTAATTTAATAATAATTATAAGAATAAAAGTACACCTTGTGCAGCTAAATCTGTTCTCTGCAAAACTTTGCATAGAGCTTTTAACATATATTTTTTTATTGTTGATTTTATTTCTTTCAGTGTTTTTTATATATTGTTTTTATATTCTTCAAACCAAATAAAAATTTAATAATGCTATTATGGACAATATTTCTAAGATTTTAATACATTTAATATGATTTATTCATATATTCATAGTTCAGAAACTATGTTTAATCGTAACGACAGGTGGTGCAGCCGAATGCTTCACCAAAATATGTGCGTCTAACTTGAGAATATAAACAAAATAGCGCGTAAGATGTGAGCCAAGTCCAAATACATTTTCAAATCTGAAATTAGAATAAAATAAAACTCTGCAGTTAGAATGAGGTATTCTATTTTGTGCAATCGAGACATTATTCGATAATATCAGAACTTTTATTTTGTAAAAGAATGCAGAACAAGGTCTATAGAAGACATGCTAACTATATACAAATTAATTATTCTATTATTATTAGCTATCCACGCCAGATAAGATATCAATAAACTAGTATTATGATGCAGTTAAAGAATTTTTTTACATCATTGCTACGAAAACTATGGATTGTGGTAATCTCGCTCAATTCATTTCAATATTTTTATGTCGATGGCTTTAAAAAAAGCGTACAATACAATTTCGTAAATAAATATAAAAATAAAAAACCCATCTTCCACAATGACTGTGAAAACACAATTCAGAAAAACTTGATAAAGAAAAAGACAGATAAAGAAACTGAAAACTTTCCTACGGTTCATATCTCGATGTCGAAGAGAGAATTTCTAAATATATCCCGAAATAAAAATAAGAAAAAGAAGAAGAAGAAAAAAAATCTTTTCAGACATTTTTGTCAGGATATCTGTCTTCTATCTAGAAAAGAAAGTTTTCCCTACAAGTGGTGAAAATCCCTATGCGAACGGGAAACTGTCTGCATTAATCTGACCCCCTCTGGGGGAAGGGGGTACTTAAAAGGGGCGGGTAGAAACACCTTGCCAGATCGAATGAAAGAAGATTTATACTGAGAAAATCTCCCCATGGGAAAAAGAAATTTTCTGGGAGAAAAAGAAAAATTTCTGGGATTTTTTTTTCCACTGAGAAAGAGATAGCATTTTTCAACAGTGTGGTCACATATCCCGAATGTAACCTACATTTTACGTGTGCTTCATAATAATGGGGATTTTTTCCCACCCTTTCGTGGATGAGCGGTCGAAAAGAAAGAGATATCTAATAAATCTTGTAAGAATGTTTTGACGTGTGGTTGGTGTAAATGAGACCACGCTCCACAGACGATTGAAAGTAAAAAAACCCAAAATTATAACACAAAAAATTAGAAAAAAAATAACTCGTTTATAGAATATTAGATACCACAAAACATAAGTCCCAAGATGGTGAATGAAACAATATATTAATTTTTTTGATACCTTCATTAATTTTATCCAATTATAATAACGTTTAAAAAGTTTAGTTAAATAGGAATATTAAATGGGCAATAAGAGATGGATATGAAGGGTTAATTAAATGTGCAAGATTATACTTCACTTCAAATGACTCCGACCAGTCATTGCAAATGATCGAGGACAATTTAAAATTTAAAAACCTCAATATTTATTTATCATATTAAGTATAGTATTGTGAAAAAAGATTTTCACTTATTCAAATAGAACAAAATCAAAAATGAAGTTAGTTCAGGTTCAAATTTTATCAAAAATGATAGCTGATGGATAACTGAAGACATGCAGCTCGTATCAGAATATTATCAAGTATCTGATACGAGCTACAAGCTACAAGAGGTATTCAAATGAAAAGCTACTAAACGACACTGTGGGTATATTAAATGAAGACTTCATCCAAAGTATACACCATGGGTCTGAGCACAACGATCTCATTGATTAACGAGCCGAAGGATCCTTGTTCCCAGAATTCCTGTGGCCTTGAAGAGACCCAGTCCTTCACAGCATCCTTGAGTTCGTCGCTCGAGTTGAAGCGCTTCCCTTTCAAATGTTTTTTTCAGGGGATCAAACACATGGAAATCGCAGGGCGACATATCCTGGCTGTAGGGCGGATGGTCAAGCTGCTCCCACTTGAATTTGGGTAGTTACGCGTGTGTGACCTTGGAAGTTATGCAGTCTTCCCCGTATACGGTCACTATACGGCGATGAATAACGGCCGGTTGAACACCTTCCGCTGTCAGAAATCGGATAATGCCTCGCTGCTCCACAATCGTCGAATTTTGCAATGTGAACGACATCATGTCCTCACACGCACTGCCGCTGCAATTGGAAGGCACTCTTTATAAGAGCCTCTGCTCTCTCCTGCGCATGCTCCTATCCACGCCGGAAACTCCATTCGCATCTCAAGATGTCTCGCTACGTTCTCCTGTAGCGGTACAGGCAAACATGTTAATGGTCACGCTGTTACAACGTTTCGTACCTTTTCATTTGAATTCTCTTTGTAGTATGGAACACAGTGACAAAGAACAACTGTCGAGTAACCTCGAAGACACACATTCAAACTTCCAGAAAACGATCACAAAGAACTCGGGTTAGTTGCGTTGCGAGAACGGGGAATCTATTGCTTTGAGATGTCATCTACTCAATCAGGATAAACTCAATAGGTCAGGATTGTCAACGGAGAGAAGGAAACCAGGATAGATCCAACAGGGAATTCCATTTGGATAGCACGCGAAAGACAGAAGAAATATCATGAAATGCAAACTAATTCTTATCCTCTTCTGCTGTGTTCTTTTGATGACTGCACGGGTGTAAATATCAATACTACACTCGCAATTTGCATATCTGCACGCATGCAGGAATAGGTTGTTCTAACGCGCCGCCTCCTGGCATGATGAGAATGTTGTAAGTGGTAAGAGGAGAGTCACCACAGATTATTCCATGATAGCCCTCCCTCAGATGATGCGGACGATGCGTGCGTGAATATTCTACAAACTTTCGCACTATGCCCCTAGAGATTTACAGGTAAAATTACATTTCTATGCATTAATATTTCATGGAACCGAACCCGCGATTTTCCGTCCAATAAAACGACGACAAAGCACATTAGAATACAGAATCCAGCAACATCGCAATGCAACTAAGCGGGTACTAGGAGACGGTTGATTATTACCTCTCGAAGAACATAGAAATTAAAGGAAAAGGGGAGAAAATTCTTACGTTGGTATAAAATAGGATCTAAATGAGAAAACTTCAATGTAACTAGCGTGATAATGATGAATTAACTACTGTCGAAGAAAAATCCTATAAACAACTTCGAATCAGAATAATATAACACAGAGTTTTTCTTTCTTTTTTTTACATCGCATTTGAATACTATTTACAAAAATGAATACATCTCTTTTCGTCTCAAAATAAAAAATAAATCTCGCAACCAAATGATAATTCATGAACTTATTGCAATTCAAAATTTATGAAGAGTTGAAGCATCAAAATAACAAAATTTACTGAATTAATGTCCATAAATTAAAATAAAAATTCCTATTTTTCACTGACACCCAGTTACTCAAATTGTTATTAACCCTAACGCTGTATTATTCAAAATATAAAACACCACGTAGTTTCATTAGTATCATTTCCGTTCCATGTTATTTAACGACAAATGTCCTCTACTATTATAAAAACTGCTTATTTAATTCACAACCAAATTTTTGATTCAAGATATTTCAACAGATTTTCTCCCAACTCAAAAGTAATGTATTATGCTCTAAATTGCTTTAGAAAAGATGAGCTATCTTTCAGTGTTTAAAAGAAGGTTTTTATAGATATCAAGGCAACAGAAAAACGAATGTAGTGACGCACTTTAAAAACCTTCCATTAATTCATTAATATGTAATTTAACATAATTTTACCTAATAGCCATATAGAATTTTATTTCAAATGTTTTCATGGCTTTTCAATATTTGATAAAATGGAAGTAAAATTTAGTAATATCTCTCACATTTTCATCAAGTGCTTAACAGCAATAAAAAAAATATGCCATATAAGTATTTTTTTTTAAAAAAAGACTAATTTTCAGTGAAATTTTAAGTGAAGTGAAAATATCTGAATACTTTTATAAATATGTTCTAAGCTTATAAAATTGGAAACTTTTTTTTTCAGAATTCTGTGGCTTAGCTAACAAAAACTTCATTTTTAAAGCTAAAATAATATAAAAGCTGAGAAAAAAAAAACTGATCCATGCAAATTTTTGCATAGAACAAATTTAGCCACAAAGGTGCTATTTTTTTAAAAAATAATTATCAAATTATTCAATGAAATATTATAATTAAAGCAAACGATAATATGACAACGGAATGGAAATATCATTGATTGATTGATTGATAATGGATTGGCCGAAAAAGATATTCAAAAAAAAATTTATTTTGAAAAGTGTTTGGGGCTATATTTTGTAGTTGTTTAAAACAATAACCCCTTGGATGGCTAATACGTCACTTAAATTTTGAGAAAAGCATTTTACTAAAAAATTTTTATAAATGTCTTAAAGTCTTAATACCCGTACGTTCCAATTTTTTTTTTTTTTTTTTTTTTTTTTTTCCGTAATTGAGAAGTTTTTTGTATATTCAATATACTTATAATTTAAAATATTCAGTCACAAAAAATCTTCTACTTTTTTAAACTATTTAAAAGGTTCTGGAAGAAATATACAAATTTTAAAATCCTTTTTAAAGGCCAAATTTTTCATGAATAGCTTCCTTCCATATTATTAATTTTAATCCATTAATCAGAAAAGAAAATCGCTAAGCATTGTCGAATTACATAATAATAATAAAAAAAAATCTAGATACAAAAACACGGAATAGATCTTAAAACATAAGAAATTTATGCGTTGATATATGAAAGACCTACAAAAAACTGCTCGGTAACACTTTTAGAATTATTTCAACATAAAATTACTTATTCTCACCAGTTTGCCTTTCGGTTTTCGCACGAAATTCCTCTCCAAGAGAAAACTTCAAAAATGGAAATGTTTCAATAAATGTCAAATTTACACCAGCTTGAGACTTATGTTACGAATTCGACTAAAATTGTAAATTTGAAATGTTTAAATGTTTATAAAATATCCTGATACTAGACAAGACATAATTTTTTAAAGTTGTATTCATACAGGGTGTTCCGATAATAATGGGCAAAAATTTAAGAGGTGAAAGAAAACATCCAAACAAACAGTTTTCATCACACAATGCATAGGCAGAGAGCAAGCGACGAACCGCTAGACGGCGCTGTAATGGAAAGTATAACGTACAGTTTTTTTTATACATCGTCATTTCTACTATAGATTTCAGGAAGCACGACGACTCAAAATAATCTGTTAAAGGCCATAGTCTAAAAAAATCTTGAAACCTACTCGTTGTTTCATTACTCGTATGGCATACAGAGTGTTTCGAAAATCATGGGGCATTCTCTCGGGAAGAGCGAAATACAAGAGAAGAGAAACGATGTCTGCTTAGAATTGAGGCCATAGCAAAAGGACTGGAGAATTTGTTTCTTCAAAATTAGTGAAAGATTTACCTTTTGTTAAAGAAAAGACACAGGAACATTATTGTAGTGTCTTCGTATTTAAGTTCATATAATGTAATCGTGTTTGTGTTTCTCTATGCACGTTCGATAAACACACAATAATACATGTGTGTGTACAGGTAATTTAATTAATGTGTTTGTATAATTAATAATAATAATTTAATTAATAAGTTTGGATTGGACAATACAACAAACTTAATAATAATCTAATTAATTAGTTTGTAATAATTTGTATAATTTAATGTGTGTATATAATAATTTATTACATACACACACACACACACAATGTGTGTGTATAATAAATTCAAAAGGACGACATAAAAAAGGACATTAGGTGTCATGGAAAGAATAAGACGACAAGGTGTCAGCATCAAGTCTATTTATTCTTTAAAGAGTAGCTTTTTATATACATTTTCAGAGATCGGTTGAGAGTATAGGCCTTCATGGCAGAGGCAAAAAAAGAGCGAATTTCAATTCTCTGAATTTATACGGTAGGGATTTTTTTAAACCGTGGTATTGATGA
>BMAW01088276.1:130622-146071 GCA_019974015.1 Nephila pilipes
TACAAAAAAAAAAAAAAAAAAAAAAAAAAAAAAAAAAAAAAAAAAAAAAAAAAAAAAAAAAAAAAAAAAAAAAAGGGGATTTTGAGGGACTTCTACTGGAGATGAAAGATCTGGCAGGGAATACCCCTACACGTCTACGACTATGAGAAAAGTTGATTTGACAGGTTTTACGAGCACATGATTACGCAAATTAAAAGCTAAGTTAGAGTGGTACAAGAATGAACTCTATAATGAGAGTTAAAAAATGGTAAAAATTAGGAAATTAAATTATTTTTAAGTGAAATTCTCTCTGTTTTTCACACGCATATATATATATATATCATTATCTATAAAACTTAAAAACCTTATAAAATACAATTTTTTTTTAGAACGTAAAATTTAAATTCAATTTAATGTTATGTATACCATTAGGTACAAATACAGAACATACTGAAAACGAGTAAATTTATTAATTCAAAGAGATAGAGACGAAACTGAGTAACACGTTAAAATATACTACTCACTAAATAGTAATATAAGTCAAAAAAATGAAAATTTATAAGAGATAATTTTTTTTTTGCTTGAAAAAAAGAGCTTTCAGATGGAGAAGATAGACAGCTGTATTGTATGACAGACTTGTGTTCTTAGTGGAATTGTCAATTGGTTTGGGTTTGACTGATTGTTTATTAACGTCGCACTCAGAAGCAACACGAGGGCGATGGATCTCGCAGTTTTGAATGAAAGTCAAGATACGAGGCCGAAACCTGAGGGAACACCTCCTTTCCTAACATCACACCAGGGCCTCATGAGATAGAACCTCGACATAATTGACATGTATATTCCCACTACACGGTGGGGTTTCAGAGGAATCAGGACTCAAACCCACGACTCAAGCTCATGACCGTGACCTCTAAGCTGTGTAGTTAGTTGAAGTTGTTGTTTGAAGAGATATATGGTTCGGTCGAAGTATTCTATGTGTTATTATTCATGTAACAAGAAATAAGTCGCCCTTAAAAGTGATGGGGAGTGAGTTTTTCACAGAGAAGTTCATGTAGTTATGAAAATACCATTCTCAAACTTGTTGTTGTATTCGTAAGTTCCATACACATAAATTTGAAATTTAATAATTAGGTATTGATGTGATAGTATTAGGATTCTCTCCCCCCCCCTTTTTTTTTGTTTCAAAAATCAAAACTTCTTTATTTTTGATTTTTTTTTCTTTAAACACGTAAGTACTTAAGAATCAAATTTATTTTCTTATTTCTCTATGTAAATATTACTCACAGATACGTTTATTTTAAAAAGGTTCGGCAAAAATAAATTGCTGACAACAGTGAAACGCATGAACTGATTGACAGGAAACACGTGTTTGCATGCATAATGTAAATGTTATGTCACATGCATAGTCTCATTCAAGTTTTTCCATCACTTAAATACCATTTCTAAGATGGTAGATAAATTTGGAGTCCTCTTATTTCCAAATACATGGAGATCATTTAAATATTAAAAAAAATTACATAAATTAAAAACATTTTATGATGTGTACGATTTTACAAGCAAATACAAATAATTCTAAATTTTGAAATATTTCCTTCGCTTGATCGCTTCATCATAAGCTAATATTTGACTAGACACTTATTAATAAACAAATGAATAGAAAGACAAAGGGAGCATCCAATTTTATTTGTGAATCTCGACATTGAAAAACTAAATTATTATATCTGTGAATAAAATCCCGTACACACGTTCTTATATAAAGATTATTATAAATATTACTTAATTTTGTTGCAGATTAATCGGGTTCGAGTCCGTAGCAGAACTTGAAATGAGGGTCTGACTCGCTGACCGTGCGCAAATTCTCTCTGACTTCGATCTAATACACATTTACTCTTGTCAACGTAAGGCCGATTCTAATTTCTTCGTTCATATCTGCCGCTCACTCTCTCTAACACTCGTATAAAACGCTTTGGTGCTTACAAATGCTATCAATCGATATACTCACTATACTTCAATAATTCTATCCTTATTTATACAAGTCGCGTTTCGCTCTTTGGGAGAGATTCTTATATCAAACAACATCATATTAAAGTCTGCAAGGGTTTGTATGGAAAAATGCGTTATAATCCCGTCACATGACAAAGTAAAAAGCTGATGGATGTATTTTTACTTAAAGACACGTTAGTGATACAAAGAACTAATGGCGACAGTCTTTATCTCCTATGGGGTGAACCATCACCCCATAAAAGAAAAGCAAAGATTTTGCCCTAACAACCCCAAGTACATCATTTCCAAAAACAACACCTCTATAAATAAGAACATTCCTACTTGTAAAAAAATATAACCAAAGGTGGACAAATGAAGCTAAGAACTATTTGAAATAAAGTATTTGAATACCGTTGAAATAAAAGAGACGGCGTGACTCGTTCTAATATACGAGAGCACATGGGACCATGGGAAAGATATTCAAAGTATATTTTAGATCTTGACCACGAAAGGCGTTTTTTTTTTCATGTCTCTGACGTAATTTGTTCTCCTGACCGCTAAAACGGGATAATGATTGTATGGGCTGTTTGGAGGCCCAATATAGTAGTAAATAATTTGTAAATAGTAGTTTATGTACTTAATTGGCGCGTAGTACAATAAATATAAAGAAATAGAAAGACACCGCTCTCCTACACTTCTTGAACCTTTGGTTTAATATTCACTACAAAATTGTTTTATCAGGATTTAAATACAATTAATATAACATTATGAATATGTTAAAAAAGCAATGAATATGAATAAAAGGAACGTTTTTTCAAAATTAATACCTTCCGTGCTCAGTCCTGGACAGGAGGTGAACTTGGCAACATCCACGATCTTGACGGCGAATTGTTGGCCGGTTGTCCTATGCACGCATCGACGCACCATACTGAAAGGACCTCTGCAAGAGACGAGAAAAAGACCATTTTATAGTTACTGGAGTTAAAAATCGCTCGGATTGAGAATTGTTCTAGTATTTTCAGCAGTTGTTCCAGATTCGGAGTTGCAGTTGATAAGAGATATTGGTAAGAGGCTGTTAGATTATTATTGGTGGGTTGAATTAAAGTGTTAGTAAACTTAACCTGGAGAGCACTATTATTAATGTCATAGTAGATATATATTAATAAATGTTGAAAGCTGTTTTGGTGGTTCTGTAATTATTGGTGTCGTATTGTTTAATATTAGATATTAGTGATGACACAAGATAACGCCCGGGTCGACCGGGTGTTACAAAGTAGATGGCATAAAATCATTTTCCATGGCTTGTCAGGTGAGTTAAAAACACCACATTATTGGCCGGGCAACATACATGAAGTGCCGGATTATAGGAAGAGTATTTTATATGAAAATATATTGAATGTAAATAATCTATGTACAATTCGACAAATTTGTTACAAATTTCTAGTAATATTTATCATCATCATATTTGATTCAACAGCTTAATGTGGGCCAAGGCCTTTTTTTGAAAATTCCCTCAAGATAGCTCCCTTTTGCCTTAGAGTCGACTGGTTTCTCTTTCTAAACACCTTTAAATCTTATTCAACAGAATGAAGCAATTGTAGTTATGGTCTCCTTCTTTTGCGATTAATAAAGGGGCTTTGCAGCAAAAATCTTCTTTACTGAATTTGTCTCATCCACTCTAACAATATGAGAAACCCAGTTCATCCATTTTACTTTAATTCATTTAATATGAGGCTCATTAAAAATTCCATAAGATTCAGAATTAAAACGTCGTCGGCAGATGCCATTTGCCTTGACACCACCGAGAATATTTCGAAGAACCTTTCTCTCTCTCTCTCTCTCTCTCTCTCTCAAAAAAAAAAAAAAAAAAAAAAAAAAAAAACAGCAATTTCGTTTTCCCTATTTTTAGTTAGAGGCCAATTTCCGAGCCATACATTAGGACAGGCCTAATGAAAGCTATATAAATAAGAAGCTTTGTTTTTCTAGGGGGGAAACGGGACCTCAGTAAAGATTGGTATCCGAAGAACGTTTTGTTGGCCAATGAAATACGATTATGGGTCTCAGAGGAATGTCACTTTTTGCGTCCAAGGTAATTAAAACGTGGTACAGTTTCAAATTCATGAGGGTCAATTTTTAAAAGATTTAGTGTATCTTGATGGCGTTTTCATTACAGGCATATACTTGGTTTAAGACTGATGATTTATTTCCGATCTCATACTATTTGCAGCAATCTCTAAAACAGAAAATGCTTCTCTCAAGGCAGGGACACTCTTAGCAATAATATCAACATCGTCAGCAAAACTCAGAAGCTGAACTGATGAGTAAAAAATGTTTCTGCGAGTGTCGATATTTGAATCACGAATAACTATTTCCAGCGAAATATTGAAAAGAAGGCATGAAAGAGAATCATCCTGTAGAAACTATTAGTAACACTTAGGCCCTCTGAGAGGGCACTGACGAAAGTAATATTTATACATAAGCAACTTTTTACAGTGAAAACATACGTAAAATATATAATTAAATTCGTAATATATTTGTAATCATATTTTAAAAAATAAATCCATGGGAAACATGAACAAAATAATCCCACCGTAATTAAACCCCTATTCAGGTTTTACATTTGTAAGTTTAATAATTATTACATAATAAGGTTCACTATTTGAATTTCACATTTTACATTTGAAAATACACCAGTTCTTTTTTAACAATTTTATTAATATTTTTTCATGACAGAGCTGAATTATTATGCTAGGTTTCTATTTTTGTTTTAACCAATAGTGTGTGTGCGAAGTTTAATAGCGTGAGAGTGTAACTTATCTAGATTGTTGAAAAAATGGTGAAAATATGCAAATTAGTTGACAAGAAGGAAGGTCGAAAATAAGGAAGGATCACTAAAGTATGGTATGATTAATAATTTAAATTTCACTTTCAGAGATAATGTAGATGCAGATGTCGCAGGAAAAAAATTAGTATTAAAGATTAACTAAATTATCGGGGGGGGGGGAAACAAAGTAGAATCACCACAAACAATTTGAGGTTGAAATTCTTCATTTAACGGCAATACAATTCCTAATGGCAATTGGAAAATTGATTTTCTATTAAATTTATTTCCTGCAACACATTTTTTATTCATGAGAAAAAAAAATTCAGATGAGTTAAAAGTGTTGCAGAAAATAATTTTTTTTTCGTGTATGTAGTATGACTTAATATATATTTATCATACTAGGAATTCAAAACGGTTAGTGGTGACAAATTTTAAAATTTTGAATCACGTTCAGAAGACAAGAATAAAATCTCTCTCTTTCTCTCTCTCTGTGAGTGAGTGAGTAACTTACTCGTTTAATTTTTCACTCCAAATCACGAGAGAAATTAAAATTAAAATTTGATCCAAAACCATAGAGCTCATCGCACAATTAAGGTAAGAATAAAATCACGCTCTCAGTGGGTCAACGTACTATTTACAGAGCTTCAACTTGCAACATTTTTATTCTTTAGAAATCCTTTAGATAACAGATGAAACTTCCCTGTTAGACCTTCATTAACTCCATTTTAATTTTGAAATTTCAGTTTTACTACACACAACTGGTGTTTCGCGATGTATTTCAAATTTTGTTTTCGCCATTTTATTTTTAATTGCAATATCATACATAACGAGGGTGATTCAAAAAGTATCTATGTTGATCAATAGATGGAGTTATTAAGACTTATTGGTGTTACACTTGTGTGTTGTCAACTGTTGAACGGCTCCGAAACAGATTTGACATTCATTCAGTGGTTAGTTTCGATTTGGCAGCAAATGGTCTTTAAATTAAAATTTGCTAGCTGCTGCGTTGACTTGTCGTCGTTATTTAACGTCAAGTTGTTACCGCAGACGAAACCTGAATTCGTAAATCAAGTAACAATAATATAAATGGGCTTCTTCCTGTGAATCTGCTTCAAAGAAGGCGAAGACGGTTTCATTGATTGAAAAGTTATGACAAACGTTTTTAGGGATACGAAGGGCGTCATGCACATGGATTCCTTAAAAAAGGGGAGGAACGAAGAAAAGATCACGCGATTATATATCAGTGAGTTCCCGTATATTCGACCTTCAGAAAAGATGAGGTTTAAATTTTCGTCAAAGTGTTATAGAGAGTTTTAGCATATATGTCATATAAAACAATTCCCCAAATTATCAACGGCCTGTGAATTTTAAATCAGCGATCATTATCTGGAACAAATTTTATTTTCTTGCATCAGGCAGCACTACCTAGAGAATCACGAACCGAATCACGAATTCACATGTACATCTAACAAGTTTCGTTGTAGGTTTTGTCGTATGTGTAAACAATTTGTACTAAAAGTGTAATCAGTGGAAAGTTGGTTAAAGTGTGGACCTAATCATGGAACCAATGGAAAGAAGGAAATATGAAGCAAGCTTCAAGTTAAAAAGTCGTAATATAGGTTTATGAATCGAACAACGGTGCTGTAACAAGGTTCTTTCGATATAACAGAAAAGAGTGAAAGAGATTAAACACTAAAATCATTTAGCACATAATAATACTACACCCCGTACTTTAATTTCGATGCTACAACCTTTACACGTTTCTCTGAATAAACCATTCAAAGATCCCATGCGTAAACGATGGAATAACTGGTCGAAATACTTGATACTGGATGGAAACTGGATACGAAAAACAGGATGGAATAATTGGAGTGGCGAAAAGTGGAGCTAGGCGGCAAGCGTCACTTGATGTGCTGTGTGATTTCGTGATCAAATTCTTCAAAAAGAGTGGGATTTCAAATCAATGGATGACATTGCAGATGATTTGTTACAGGATAATGAAGATGAAGCGGAAATCCGACTCCATACATTTGGTAATGTATAATTTTCAAGTTTACCGAAACCAGGAGTTTCTCTTACTCTGTATTAGCGATGTCATGATTTAAAGAGAGAAGAAAAATATCTCGTAAGAGTCTCCGAAAGTGACGGTAGAATTCTCGTAAGAACGAGTAGGGAGGTGAGAGATTAGTTTCACTCGGCGGCCAGCCCCAATAGCGTTGCGTTCTTTCAGTATTCGGAGTAGGGACAGATAGAAATCACCTATATAGGTTTTATATTTAAGTGGGTGTGAGAGCCTTCTTCCTGATTGGTTGATTCTCTGGCTCCTATTGGAGAAAACCAATGGATGAATAGTTCTGGAGTTCAGATAGAAGAATTTTGCTGGATGACTGAGGGAATTTCAATTTTTTAAAGAAATATAAATAAAAAGTGAGTCGCTTCAAAACAATGGCTTTTGGAATCCATATGAAGAGCTTCTCAAAAACGAAAGAAGCATTACAAACATTAAAATGACGTAAATGAAAGAGAAGGTAATATTTAAAATCAAAACATTAAATCATGACCCTTTCCTCCTAAAACTTTATAAGCGAAATATGCTAAAACGAAGCAGAGCAGAGAAAAAACCCATGCACGAAGGAAACATGTAACATTTACAAGAAATGGCAACCACAATGGAACATTTACAGCAGCCTTGCTTCGCTTTAACAAAAAAAGAAAGAAAGAGAAGACCCTTTTCGATTTCGATTAAATTATCGACATCACATTTTTCGACGTCTCTCCGCTAAAGCCAGGCGACGTAATTATTTCCTAATTAAAACCCCTTTGCCCATTCGAAATTTCATTCAACTCTATCTCCTCTCCCCCGACCATTTCGAACGTTTTAGAGGGGCTGGGAGGGGAGATCCAGGTATTATCGACCTCATTACCAAGCAATTAAGAGCTGTCGCCGCAACAGAACGACCCAGTTTTGGAATTTGGAATGAAGCAGGCCTCAGAGGGAATTCTGGGATTGGTTATTGCGCCGCTGGTTCTATTGGTATAAGTGACACTCTGGGGACAACTATTTTAGTGAACGCTTCATTCGGTTAAATTAAATTACATTTTTATTTGAAGGACAGAAAAAAAAATTCTTAAGTACAAATATTACTGTGATAAGGCTTTAGTGAAAACGAATAAACTCTACACAGCTCTACAATAATATCAAAATAAATATTACCAGTAATTTTCATCAACAAAACGCAGTTGCGTAAGAAAAGAAACATCCAATACAAAATTATGAAATTTCCAATTTAAATTAATGACAAATTTATGTTAATTAACTTTATATGCTAATAAGACGTAAAACGTGAAGAAAAATTTAGCTGAAGATTCGAATGCTACGGCTTAAGGTTCCGAATACTACAGTCGCATTTTTTATAACAGAACGAATTTTATAACCTGCAGTGCTGCAACTGAAAGCAGGCAACCATTTCAAAATATTAATACTATTATTGTAATAATATTTTCCTTGTAACAACTATATTATTATGAACATACAATTACGTTTTCCTAATATTACTCTTTAAAATGAAATTAGACATACAGAGGTCTTGTCGGATACCGAAACAAGCTTAAACAATGATTACCCCCAACCTTGGTGACAAAATTGGCAAACATTTTCGCAACTGAGCAATACGTTTGGCAGCAAAATGAAAGCTCTTGAAATGCGAGATTTTTGTCGAAATCTCTATTAGGAGAGGAGTTGAGGAATTTTACCTGTGACATCACACCCGGCCTGATTAGAGAAAAATACACAGAGATGCGAAGTCAAAGCGACTCTGTCGGAGTCTGCTTTTGAACCGCAAAGCAACACAATTGAATTTTGTCTGCGGTGCTCACTAATAAGCTGGTGAGCTGAATGCTTTTTTTAAAGTTCTATTAATATTATTGCAAGTATTTTATATTTGTCTGTGTTGCAGTTCAGATCATGAATTGTGTTTGTTCCGGTTGTGCTTTTAATTTGTGAAAGATTTTCTACCTGTGTTTCATTATTTCCTGAATATTTGTGAATAAAGCGTAATTCTCCATTATCCTCATCCTCAAGATGAATTTTCGAAACAATAATTTATTATTGCAATTATCCTTTACTATCCAATTTCTTATTGTAATCATACTTTATTAATGTATCCCATATTATAATTATAATTTCCTCCTAAACACTAATCGTAAGTGTATTACGAATACACACACAAATCAACTATTATTATTCTTTGTATCATCTTACAAATTGCTAATATTTATATTCACTGAATGTGGACAAGTAATCCACACTCACAAATAATCTAAAATAGCCCTATGCATACTTTTAGAGTTTATATTGTGTGTCTACGGCTCTCTAAATACAGCTCTCTAAAACAGTTTTTTCTCAAGTAAAAAACTATGCACGTGCACAGTTCAGTTAAGTAATTTATATTTAATGGAATATTCAGTTGTTATTAAAAAAAACTCGTTAACCACGTTACTTATTACGTTGTGATGAAATGAACTATAACCACTTCTTGTGATCTCAAAAGACTTCTCCATAATAAAGTATATTAAGTGCTTTTAAAAAGACAACTCTCTCTTGCGGTGACGGTATTAATAGAGAATCCTTGTTTGTGACGGTCATTCATTGCTGGCCCCTGCATCTCTCTTTGAGTTCCCGTAGAGCAAAGGTCTTCAACCTGGGTTCCCTGGAACTTATACTGAGGTTCCGCAAATGATCACTATTTGCTTAATCAAAGCGCCAAAATTTTAGAAAAATTTAAATTTTTATAAAAGATCGAATTCTTAAAGACAGTTTGCTTTTAAAAACAAATATAAATAAATAAGTTTCAGATAAAATAAAACCTTAAATTTCGTAAAATTAAAGCTCTTCAAATACATGAATGGAGACTCATTAGGTCGCAAATTAGTCTCCCTTCTTTGGCTCAATCGATATATATAAATTTGGTATATCGATCGACACTCAGTTGAAAACAAACTTAGTCCTGATTTTATGTATTTTTAGGTTGACATTTGAACAGAACCTCCTGAAATTGCCAAAAGAGCCGTGAAACATCTAATTTCACTGGTTTCAACCTATGTATGCAAAAAAATCTTTCTCTTTGTACGCTGCGCCGAAAACAACAAACAGAAACAGATTGGATACTGAAGAGGAAACCAGGTTGCAGATTTCAACAATTATTCCAGACGTAAAAATTACTTAGTAATAAAAACCAATCACAGCCAAGTTAATAAAAAAAAATTTATTAATTTGCTATTATTTTAAATACTGCTGCTTTTGTTTAGTATTCATTGAATATTTTTAAGAAAACAAAACAAACAAAAAAAAAAAAAAACGTATTAGCTAACTTTCCATTATCTTACTAAGACGTTTCTATTGTAATGAAATAAAGATTCAATAATAATTTTATAAATTTGAGTAGGATAAAGCTTTGATATCCTGTTTTTTCTGCTTCAAGAAAAAAGTAAGCACAAAGGGTTCCCCAAAGTCTAAAAGCTTGAATACCCCTGTCGTAGAGGGTTGACAGACCATTTAATCTCATTGATATGCCTCTAATGAGTTGTAGGTCTGGTGTTTACTCCCCCATTCTGGAATCCCTTCCTTGAGTCCTGGCGACAATTTGCCTTTCATAAAAAAAAAGAAAGAAAACGCACCAACTTTGAATAATTTCTGCTACTACTAATTCTAAATTCCACTTGTTAACGTCATTACACACGCCTATACTTTCCTCTTCGAATTTTAATATTATTTAGAAACAATACTATCGACTCCCGCACTTGGATTTCATTTCAAGATTACTTAAAAGATTCAGCACCGGGGCCCTCTGCAAACTGCTCCACCCCTCGAGGAAAGCATTTATTTTTCCAAATAGTGGAGTTATAAGTTCTTTAATCAATAAATGATAGTTGTTTCTAAGAGAAGTTTCGTTGTTTGGGTATTTCCTATCGAGATTCCTCTCATAATTTAGATTTAATTTTATATTGAATTCGACTATACGATCAAGTCAAGGAGAAGTTAAGAATTAAATTAAACAATTATTAAATAGAATTAAGAGAGGATCTTCTTTCGAAGACTCTCTACAGAAAGTCATGTCCAAATATACCAATAACCTGCTCAATTTTCAGTATCTGAAGACAGAAAAGGCTATTTCAAAACATCACGTCTCCATTTTGTCTTGTAATATATATATATATATATATATATATATATATAATCTTACAAACAACCCATATGTAGCCTAACTTGTGTTTAGCGCTTGACAAGCGTCCGTGCCAGAATTTTTTGGCTGATAAAAACACAACACATATGTACTCATATAAAAAAAATTAAATCATTTCCTACAAAAGAGGAAAAGTTTTAAGAAATGATATTCTACGCCAATAATATTTCTACTTCAAAACTCATGATAATTTGTATTTACGTTACATTTTTCGTTCAAGATTTAGTATGTTATTAAAGTATCTGAGGCTTTCTGAGTTACTGAAATTAGAATTCATTTAAATCTGTCAGATGATTGAAAATGGTCAACATAAATCTCATAAGGACTAAAAGAGTTACCATTAAAGCAGTTTCAGTTGGTCGTAATGTATTAGTTTCTGATCCTTTACTAGTTTTAATAAATAAATAAAAAATAAAAATCAACATGTCCTAAAGGGTTTTTTTATTTGTTATTTGATTTATTTACTTATTTATTTTTTAAATATCTATTCCAGTTGTAAAAATCTTTCACCTTTGGTAGCGAGTTTATTCGACGATGAAAGTCTCGAGTCTTTTTTAGTAGCCATCCTTTGCCTAATCTATATCACCAATGCACCTAAATGAATATCAATTAGCGTGAAGTAAGCGTACTTCCAAACCTCAGGCTCCACAGAAACAATTACTATTCAGAAAAAAATATATATTTCCTTCAAATTCTCAATGTATTCCTTATTGACAAATACAAGACATTCTGGTGCAAAATCGTTGCCAGTGCTAACAACAAAAAGAACAAAAACAGAGGATTCTGCCACAAAAGAGTCAATTATTAAACGTTGAATTAAGACTAAACGGTAATTGTAAAGCAGACACTAATATTCTTTTCAGATATTGAAATAAAAGTAGACGATAAAATATTAAATTATACGTATCTTAGCAATATAAATACGCCTTAAGCAATCTGAATGCGATTATTATAATCACAATGCATTATTATACAAAGCTCTTTAACCTAACACCATTTACCCATTATTTCATGCCCACGCATTTTTGTTGACGCCATTTTATCAACACAACATGTTAGCAATTTTTAATAAAATAAGATCAAAGGAAAAGTAGTGATTTTTTTCCAGGGCCAAAAAAATATATACTCAACGCCAAAAAATATCGCAGAAATTAGAAAACTAATTTTATTTTTCCCACCTTGTCTCTCACCGGGATTAATATTCGCAGAGAATGCGACGGTAACTAGCAAGTATTTAAATCATGCACTCGAATGCATTTCACCCAGCAATATCTCACGTAATCCCAAACTCGAGAGCTCATCCCTGCTAATCCCAGCGAACAATATTATGGCCTGCACTCGAGAATGACAGCCGCGAGGGGGATTCGTTAGGGGTGAGGGTATTATTCGCGGTCAAGCGCGTTCCTCAGTCCACTGACAGAATCCGGAAAGGTTACGGCTCTGACCTCCTTTTACACAATTTGAATCGTTTGCCCTCATTTTAACATTTGATTTAATAATTGATTCTTATGGCAAAATCGTCTGTTTTTACACTTTTTGTTGTTAATATTTGCAAGGTTTTTGCACTTTAAAATGCTCTGTTTGTAAAAATAAAAACGCATTAGGAATTCGAAAATGCTTTTTTTTTTATCTTGATCGCAATTGCTTCTGCAGAGCCAGCAATAAAAAGCAACATTTCGAAAGGTCCTCAAACTACTCATAGTCATCTGTTTGGGCCTCTTCGTTCGACGTAAACCATTGTCTGTTAATTTATTTTTTTTTTTTTTTTTTTTTTTTTTTTTTTTAAGATTGGAAATTTAAAAAAAAAAAAAGTCACTGAGGACAAAATCTGGTGAATACGTTGGATTTCGTAATAATTCAAACATTAATTCCATTATTTAACTGCACAAGTGCATCCATGCATTGTCTTGGTGGAAGAGATCTTTTTCAAATGAGAACGTTTTTTCTTGAATTCTTCGCTCAAACGGTGCAATAACGACGCATAATACTCTCCAATTATTGTTTTTCCTTTCACTAAGTAATCGATGTAGATGATTCCGTATGCATCCCAAAAACGTAGCCATCACCTTGCCTGCCAATTTCATCGTCTTTGCTTTCTTCGGAGCCCGTTCGTCTTCAAACCCCCACTGTTTCGAATTTTCCTTTGTCTCTGGAGTGTAATAAATAATGTATCAACGTTTCGTCCACTGTTATGTATCAACCCAGAAACTCGCCAGGATTGCGACGAAAAAGCGCCAAAATAGCCTCAGAGCCGACCACACGATTGCGTCTGTTTTCTAATGAGAGCAAACGCAGCACCCATCTTCCCGAGATTCTTTTCACACCCTATTTTATGTGCACAACACTGTACCTTTCGATATGCCAGTAATCTCAACTATTTCGTGCACTTTGATTCGTCAATCACTCAAAAACTGTACCATGAATTTTGTTAACCATCACTTCCAGAACGACGCTTATCTTTTGTGGATGTGCGGCCGCGTTCAAAATCGTTTACCCAATTGTAAACAGTTGCAAACACAGGAGTAGATGTGCCGTGAACTTCATCCAACTCAGCTTTGTTCTCTTTCGATGTTAAGCCTTTTAAGTATAAATCATTAATCACCGTTCGAAGCTCAATTTTTCCCATGTGTTCTAAATAAAAACAAATTTATCGCTTCGTTCAACAGTAAAAAGGAAGCCATGTTATGGAAACAACTGAGACTTAGACGGCTGTCTAGTGAGTCATGATGTTTACTAAAAACAAACCATTTTCGATGCTACGAGTGCCATCTCTCGGATATTCTTTGAACTTATTGAATGCCCCTCGCATATATAAATGTATATTCTACTGTAAAACCTCAAATATATAACATTAATTTAAAACTGTAAATTTACAGTCGGCCCACCTTCTATTTTAATCTACCAGTCGCATGGTTATAACACATACATCCATTTATTATATAGAGTCATTAAAATTAAAATATATGGGATTATTATGCAACTCTTGCTAATACAGAATAGATTATCAACACATAAAGTTCTAAGTTTCGTTCTTATTTTGGTAGATTCAATTAGCATGTTTTAATTCCATTTCTTCGAATCTATTTCTTTCAAGATGAAGAGTTTTCATCAGAACATTACTTAGCAGAATTTGGAGAGCATCCCTTCAGTTTACGGTTAGCTAGTTCCGTATCTCTGTAAAAGTTGTTTCGTTGCTAAGAGATTCCTCTCCAAGAAGAGTCATCACTACTTTTAAAGTACATCGTTTTGCTTGAACTGCTTTGAGAAAGGAATATAGAGTAATGCTTTATTATTCCCAAACATTACACTTTTACTGGGCACATTACTTTGCTGAGAATTTTTACTGCTTTCGTTTTTTGTTTAGTTAAAGGTTAATATTTTTTTTCAATTGCTCAAGAAAAGGTGACAAAATTTTAAAAGGCACCATCAATGCTGGGGACATTATTACAGTTAAGAATTTAACAGTTTTCATTTTCCTATTGAAATTAAGAGTCATTATTTTTTTTGTTTACAGTTGTCTTAAACTACACTACCTAATTTTAATATTGAGGTATATTTTTATTCGAGAATGCATTCTGAGTTAGGTCCAGGTTTGTGACATAAGGCGAAAATAGCTCTGCTTTTGGGAGAAGAAAAAAAAAAAAAAAGATTTTAAGTTTACCTCGGGAGATTCCAAAAAACAACTCTATTTTTTTTTTCTCCACTACAACTTTAAACTGGACTTACAGTGCCTAAAACTGTAAATAGTTCACAACTTCAAACAACCAGACTAAATCAACTTTCTTGCAAGGCAACAATTTTTTAAGATAGGAATAAAAATTTGAACGTGCTTTTACCACAATGATAATTAATATTAAATTCAGTATTCCCTCTATAATCCGACACTTCATCTTTTCAGCCTTGCCATATGGAAGATATCATATGGAAGTGTATTTACTGAAAAAGGTTTTTTGAAGTGAAGTGAAAAAGGTTTTTTCCAAGTGGGTGCCGCGATTGCTTTCGATGGAACAAAAACAGCAACGAGTCGATGATTCAGAAAGCTGTTTATCGCTATTTACTCGCAGCTCACTTTCTTGCGAAAAAAAAAAAATTGAGAAAAAAAAAAAATTTGGAAAAAAAGATTTGGAAAAGCGTTGGAACGATTGTATCACCCTAAAAGGTGATTAACAAAAGGTGTTATGTTGATGAATAAAAAAAAATTTTGCAAAAAAAATGTTGTTTTCAATGTTAGACTCGGGAGTTATTGATCGATGTGTTATACGTTCAGTAATTAAGCATTTTAACACAGGCAGACCACCCTTATAAACGTTCAGTAATCAAGAATTAACACAGGCAGACCAGCCTTACAGACGTTCAGTAATCCGGCGTTTTAACACAGGCAGACCAGCCATATATACTTTCAGTAATCAAAAATTTTAATA
>BMAW01088276.1:146081-260699 GCA_019974015.1 Nephila pilipes
CAGACCAGCCATATATACTTTCAGTAATCAAAAATTTTAATACAGGCAGACCTCCCTTATATACGTTTAGTAATCAAGCATTAACACAGGCAAACCAGCCTTACAGAAGTTCAGTTATCCGGCATTTTAACATAGGCAGACCAGCCTTACAGACGTTATTTTATACCTTCTATTTCAATGGAATAATGTAGATTATATTTATAAAAGAAAAGAACATTTCTGAAGTTTTAATTATTTCATGTGTTTGACATTTTATTTGTGTATACTGTGACGACATCTACTTACCCGTCTCGTCTGTCATCTTGAATGTTTTTCTAATTACAAGATTTAATTTTTAGCGCAAGTTAAAGCAAATTCAAAGTAATTAAAATAGTCAGTTATATTCTAAAATATTGTTTTATTGATTCTCTTAACAAGAGGAGCTCTCAAACACTTTCACGCCTTTGTCCACGAGTACGAACATCATCTGTAATCTATCAAAGAATACGCTTACCGGAATGCAGGGCGAGTACCTAATTCAAGTATTCAGTTGCTCTGGCAGCGTTGAGTCCTAATATCGCCAAATCTAGTTACTATACACACCAGAAGACATCCGCGCACATCACGTCAACACCCTTTCGTAACCTTCTTCTTCCCTTCATTTCTCTGTCGCTTTTATACGACTTGATTTCAAACGCTATTTACTCCTCTTTCGAAGTTTACTTAATTTGCATCATGTTTCATTCGATTGTGAAGAAACTGGGAATTTAAATATAAAATCAGAAAGAAAACCGCAGATGTTAGTCAGAGGGAAAATTCGCGAAAAGCCCATGTTACAATACTATAATACATTTTGTACAATAATACTTAGTTTTTTCTATTTAAATACGTTATTATTAGTGATTTTTCAGTATTCCAGTGTTCTGGTATAATATCTGACGGGTTACCGAAAGAATACTGTACTTTCATAAATATACATCCCTTGATATACACGTTAGATACATTCTTTGAAAAATCGAGCAAACTGTAACTGCATAGAACGAGATACATAATTCATAAAAATAATAACAACGGTGAAAAACGTGTTTTTTGAACATAGGTTTTCTTTCAAACTTCACACATTCCGTAACATATTTTTTACAACGTTTTTCTGAATTTCACTTGGTGTGTGTGTGAGTGTGTGCGTCATCAAATTTTCGATCGTTAATTTAACCAACTTCCCATCAAGCTAGAGCTTTGAAATTTTGGGAATCGTTCGTACTCGCCTAACAATGCAATATTTAGACGTTTGCGGCAAGTTTTAATTAATATTTCAATAATTTTAATAAGTCAAAATATTCTTTCCTCTCGGCGCTTTTAGGATTGAGGAACAAATTTCTTTCCCCCTCTGGGAGCACCGGGCACTCCCCACGCAGCATGCGGTATCGTAAACCTTTTGTACTCACAAAGGGGAGATACTATCTCTCCTTTACTATCTCCGAGATAGTAAGGGTTGCTGACTTTTAGTCAGTAATCATTCGCAAGAAAGAAAGTTTCCAATATTTGGCGCCGTGTCTTATCACAATAATTTTTTCTGAATTCTGGTTCCCATTCTTTTTTTAATAGAATGACTTACAAACTTTCAAATGCATGTTTTGATTTTATGAGTATTATGAATTTTTTAAAACTCTCACAAATGTCTCTTTTTAAGTGAATTTTAAAGTTAAAAATAACTAACAGTTTTAACTAATATTTCAATATTTTTCTCTAATAAACTTTGCCACCATATAAAAACGTTGGTTTTTATATCGAATTTTTATACCTTAAATTTTAAAAACAAAACGGAACGTCGAGTAAAATTGAATTTATTCAATAATTAGTTAGCAACGATCCCTTCACCTTGGCGACGGATTTGGTGACAATTTGGCTACTTGGCTGAAACTTGGCGTAAAATTTAATTCTTTAAATAATTAGTTTTAATTAATTAATTTTTATTAATTATAGTTAAATTATCGTATTGACATCCAAAACAATCGTGTATAGAAATTTTCAGCTCAATTGAGCACTTTAAAATATGAGAAAAAAATGTTTTTAAAGTTTTGACCCAGATATACAATGTGAATAGAAGAAAACCCATCAAAAGATATGTTCAACTTCACAGAAAACCGCGAAAATCGATCCAAGAAGACAAAGAAAAATAGATGATATGTTCGTTATAACCGTCTCTAGAGATAAATAATACACGAAAAAAAAAAGAGGATCGGTTCACCTAATTTTAGAGACACTCCAATGCTCACATTTTTCAATTTATTTCTGAAAATGAGACCCATAAACGCCAATTAACAATATACAGTACAAAGAAACAAAACTTTAACTCTAACTAACAATGTTCCTCACGAACAAAAACAGTAAAATGTGTTTCATGAGACTAAACATTCACTCTGATGTTATAACACCAGCACCCAATGGAATACTTGTAATTAACAGTGGAGCCAGACAATTCGGATATATGCAAATGTTACGTTAATATAATACTCACTTAATTTATAAATGGTATCGTAGAATATGCAAAATGAGATCCAAATACCCTCCCCCCCTCCAAAAAAAAACATCTTTGTTAATTAAACCCGTACAAAATAAGGATGAGTGGAAATATAACAGATAAAGTAACCGAAATATAAAGATATTCATTTAGCATTAATTTATAAAGGGAAAATTAATTATGGTGATCGAATTATTATGATTAAAATATTCTACTTTTAATAACACTCTAAGTGTTAGGATATTATTAAAAAGGCTTTATATGAAAATATCGCGTGTTTCATTTTATCAAACTATCGTGATAAAGTAATTCAATAATTAAAAGCGTTATTGGGGAAATCCTTTGTCGTATTGTGTGAACAGTTACACAAAAATAAGATAACATTCTGCCAGGGGGGGGGCTTGATTGATTGATTGTTTATTAACGTTCATTTATAAGCAACAAGACGGTTATTGGCTGAATGCCCATAGAAAACGATCTCATCTACGTAATTTAGAAATACAAACCGACCTCCCAGGAGACAATCAGCCCCGTAACAGCTCAATCAGCCAGGAGACAATCAGCTCGTAATTTGGAATCTGGGTCTAATGACGAGGAAGGCACCTGATCTAGCACACCCTTCTTCAAACTTACACACCACGCCAACTGGAAGACTTGGAGTCTCGATGAATTTAACGTGCATCAACCCTTCTACGCCACCGATCTTAAGAAGGCATCAGGACTCGAACTCATGACTCGATGAAATAACGTTGGTCGTGCTTTCGCGACCATGACCACTAGGCTACTGCGGCCCTTCCAGGAGCAGTATCACCGTAATTGATTTGAAAATAATTCCGTTTAACCGAAATAAACTTAAATAAAATCCAGCAAAGAAATTTATTGTCTTCACGATAATGCAAATTGCTTGGTGAAATGACGCACTAACAATTGGATCATTGATTCGCATTTAATTGCATAAAACTTACAAAACTGTTTGCGCATGAACTAAATGCAAATTTAAAATTTAATAATTCGAGATAAAAACCAACACATTTTAAAACGTTTTTATATGGTGGCAAAGTTTATTTAAAAAAATTAATGAAATATTAGTTAAAACTTGTCGCAAATGTCTAAATATTGTTCATCCAAAAAAAATCGCCACGTTTGGCAATTTTTGAAATCGCGCCAAGTGGTTGAACTAAGATGAATAATTAAAAAAAAAATTGAAATATTAGTTAAAACTTGTCGCAAATGTATAAATATTGCCTTGTTAGGGGAGTAAGAACGATTCCCAAAGTTTCAGAGCTCTAGCTCGATGGGAAATTGGTTAAATTAACGATCGAAAATTTGATGACACACTAACACACACACCAAGTGAAATACATAAAAACGTTTTAAAGAAAGATAAAATTCTCTATAATTATTTTGAGTTTCGATTCCCTTTTCGGTAGACATAAATGCATGCAATATATTTATATGCAATCTTATATATAAATAAGATTAAATATAATTTTTATTCTTATATTACATTTACATTCCCCTCATTACACTCCCACCAAAACTTATTTACTTTTTTTTTATTTAAAATTGATTTTTTTATATAACAATATTATATCCCTTTTCATTGTATTTCATTGATCATTCTCTCTCCCTCTTCATTAAGTTTCAAAAGCTTTTGTTTTAAACAATTGTTTGGTAGAGCTTAGCCAGATTTGTCTCTTACACCATAAACCCTGTCACTCCATCCCAACTATTATGAGAGCATATTTCCTTCATTTTATTCGATATATGTCTATCGTATTCCTATCAAAAAGTCGCCAGTCAACGAACAAATAAAGACTACCGACTGATCAAATGCATTAAAAAAATAGTATCATCAACTGTAACTGAATTGTGATTCATGCTATAAACAAAATAAAAAATCCCCAAACAATTGCAACGTGACCAACTGGCGACAGAAACAGTCACCAGCTAGACAGAAGACTCAACATACAACGATCAACTCACCCCTTTCATATACATAATTATTCAACCGCAAATCGCCAGTTGAGGGGCGCGTGGAGGGAATCCAAATTCTACCCTCCCTCGCAGAAAGGGAGGGGATGCAGCCGTGCCCGACAGCCCTCCGGGCACACCTGCGACGATGGGAAATCCGTTGACGAATCAATACGGCCAGGGGATGTGGGGGTGAAAGGGAGAGGTAGGAAAAGAGTGTCTAAGTTTCACTTTCCGAGAAAAACGAAGTGATTTTTTTTTATTCATTTTTTGATATGACGCAAACTTCATACATGCATTAAGTGATATAGGGACGGTATATACGGCGCTTGATTTAAAAGTCATGCCTCCAGGGCCGAAACGTTTTTTTATTTGTAATCCGATTTTCACAATTTTTAATGTATTTGAAAGCTACATGCGTCCTCTACGTAATATATATATATATATATATATATATATATATATATAACGTAGGTGTGCTGAGAACTGGAGAAGATGTCGACTCACATGGAGCTGAGGATTATGCAGAGATGAGTCATTGTCTCTGCAATTTCCACCTCTTCCAAAAAACAAAAAAAGTGGCCGCGGTAGTCTAGTGGTCAAGGCTTCGGATTCGTGGCCAGCGGTTTTCGTTCAGTCGCGGGTTCGATCCTTGGCCGCCAAAGACCCGCCATGTAGCCGGGGCTGATGCACGTTAAATCTGTCGGGGCCCAAAGTCCTCCCGTTGGTGTGGATGTTAGGAGAGGGGGATGCAAGCTGAGGTGTCGTTCTCGTCACTTGACCGTGGTTCAAAATTACGAGGTCCGTCGCCAATAGCCCTTGTGTTGCTTCTAGTGTGACGTTAATTAAAATCTAAACTAAACTAAACTCTAAAAGGAAAAAAGAGCACCTTAGGGGATATAATTTCCATTCCGATAATGAGAAGAAAACTACCATTAAAGCTTGATGTCGACCACAATCACCTAAATCCTTCTCCGACGGGTTTGTTCGACTAGTCACGCGAAGGTATTAGTGCGTGGAAAAGATGAGGACCAAGAAAAAAGGCGACTGATGCGTAACAGATATAATACATTTTGCTTTCCACTACAACAAGAATTATCTGAGCGGACACCTCCATCTCGAAAATCTCTCACCACGCTAACTGGAGGATTAAGTTTCTCGATTTTACATGCAACAGCCCTGCTACATTGCGGATTTTTAACGGCATCAGGGCCAGGGCCCACGATTCAACGAGAACAATGCATGCCGCGAGGTGAGGACCATTTCCCTCCCTCCCCCGATAAGATAAGAACGACAGTAACTTGCGCTTTCCAATTTGGTACATACGGGCGCTCTTTGACGCAATCGAGAAAAGAGATTGATGTTGCGTATTGCATTACTTTCTTAAATAACAGTTGTTATCCATTAATGCAGCCGCAGGCAATTAACTTAAAATACAATAATTAAATCTTAAGACATTTTTATACTTGGATTTAACAAATAATATGTTTTTATGAAATTAATTATTACTATTATTTTTTTAAAAAAAAATAGCGTTCGTTTAAAACATATTTTACTATATAAATAACATATTTTTTAAACGACGAGCATTTATTTCGTAATAGAAGGCCCTAATAATAAAACTCTCACATACCCACACAGATCATACACAAATGCTCATTAAACCAGACCAGACCCATTAAACCAGAATACATATAAATGCTCTTTGAGTTCAAAATCAATATGAGCAATATTATAATTCTTAGCAGCAGATGAGCACGGGCGAATTTTAAAAGCAAAATTACGAAATAAGGACCATAACTAAACAGGCTCCTTTATCACTACAATTATCAAGTAATAATCGTCCCTTCCAGTTTATAGCAGTTCAGGTTTAATTGAGACATCACGTGACTCAAAGGTGTTGGACATTTCCTCTCGCGAGTTTAATTAGGTGCTTGAAAAACCAATAAACTTGCGGTTAAATTTGTCGTATTCATCATGAGAGATATAATAACAGAAGAATTGGAGCTTTTATTACAATCCTTCCAATAAATGCTACGATAGCATTCCGGTTATAATTGCCATTTTGATCAAGGAAAAATATATCTTCCTAGTGTCTCTCCATTGTAAACGAAGAATAACGAAACTTGTCCATAATTACAATTATACTGTCTTATTTTCTAGTCCTGAGTTTTCGTTACAAAACTATAAATTTTCAGAGGAGTTAATGTTAAAATTTACTGCGTGACGAAAGATTTACAGTACAGCATACATATTACTTAAAAAATACATCGCATATTAAACTAATAAATTGATTGATTGTTTTTTAACGTCGCACTGAGAAGCAACACAAGAGCTATTGGCAGAATACCCAAGAGTTTAGAGCTACAAAGCCCCCAAAGGGTTCAGAACTTCAAACTATCTCCCCTCCCCGGAAAGCAACCCCCCTCACGCACACTCATTTATTTATTGGTAAAAAGCACTTTTTTTTTTACAACAATAAAGGGTGAGATAAAACAGTACATGTTGGAACACGGAACATAGGACATCACATAATTTCGAAATTCAAAAGTAAATAAAAGCTTACAATGTATTTACAAAGTGTGACGTCATAGTTCTTATACATCCCTTTTTTATTACAACGTTTTTCTGTATTTCACTTGGGGGGGGTGAGAGAGAGAGAGAGTGTCATAAAATTTTCAATCGTTAATTTAACCAATTTCCCATTAAGCTAGAGCTCTGAAACTTTGGGAATCGTTCTTACTCGCCTAACAATGCAATATTTAGACATTTGCGACAAATTTTAACTAATATTTCAATAATTTTTAATGATGTAGTTTGTGTAGTAACGGGGCGCCATCTATGGAAGATATATTGAATTATTCAGAGAGAGTGATCTTAAAGACGAGAGAGATATGAGGATTTTCACAAAGTTTTAACTAATATTTCAATATTTTTTTAAATAAACTATGCCACCATTTCAAAACGTTGTTTCAAAGTGACGAGGATGACACCTTAACTGGCACCTCTCTCTCCAAACATCCACAACACGCCATTGAGGTGACCTCGAGATATTTAACGTGTTCAGGCCCCATTGTTAGACGGACCTTTTAAATTGATAAAACTGGTTTCTGAGAAATTAAAGAAAAATAAACATCCAATTAAGCAGGTAAAACCAAAGCAACACAAGAGCTATTATTAATCTTCCTAATGGAAAGTACATAATCCATTAAGAAACATGTAAACCTACGACGCAACTAAGTTTTGCAATTAAATAAAAACACTGACACCCACTATAAGTGCACGTTCTTTCTGTACCGTATTCAATGGAATTTTATTTTTATAATTGCGATTGTATATACATAAAAAATTGAAATCTTCATTTCATCATACAAACAAATTTCTTCAAAATTCATATTATTAGATGCTTAATTCGCTACAGAGAGAATTTACTAAAAAAAAAATCAGCCTAGAATTATTAGACGAAATAGTTAATTCTCTTAGATTCATCACTGTCAACTGCAAATTATTAGTTCACTCTATTAACTATTTATCGATTAGATGTTTGAGGAAAAAGATAAGAGATCTTAAAATATATATAACGAATTGTAGAAAGATGCTCATTTGATCAATATTTGTGTAATCTATCCACAGAGCATGAAAAATAAATATTATTTCACACTTCTTATAATAATGCAGCAGTCTTTCGTCGTTCAGGGGGGGGGTATAGTTTTTATTAATGTCGCACTAGAAGCAACACGAGGGATATTGGTGACTGACCTCGTAATTTTGAACCATGGTCAAGTGACGAAGATGATACCTGAGCTGGCTACCCCTCTCCTAACTTCCACACAACACCAACGCGAGGACTTTGTGAACCAACAGATTAAACGTGCAACAGCCCCGGCTACACAGCGAGTCTTTAGCGGTCAAGGATCGAACCCGCGACTGAATGAAAACCGACAATCACGAATCGGAAACTATGACCACTAGGCTACCGCGGCCTGCGTCGTTCAGGGCGAAAATAAAAATATTCAGGTAATATTATCTTTTTTTCCCCACAAACCATATATTTTTGGAACCTTACCCTTTTTTTTTCCAATCGCTCATTCATTTCGATTCAATACTAATTCTTAGAGCTTAATTTTTTTTATAAAAATTTAAATAGTTCCATAATGTATTTATAAATAAGTGAAAAGGTTTTATAATTTTGTGTGCCAGCATATGTATATAAATATTATGTAAAAGTACCCCTTACAGAAAGTTTTGCCTGTTTTTGTTTCACCCCCCACCCCTCTCCCCACGAGCATAGTACCCGTGTAAATAACTGCAAGTTTGCTCTCCGGCCCATTGAACCCAAACATTTTACGTTTTGATCATTTCCTAAAAAAGTTTTCAGGTCCCTTGGAGTAGGGTACTGTTGGCCAAGAAGATCAAAACTACTGGTTATCGCTATATGCCTTAACTAGTTATGCTGTTTGCGATAGTTGTTGTATCACAACACTAAGTCCTAGAAAATACAATACTTACTTCGTTCCCAGTTTCTTTATAGTAGTATTAGAAATCTTAATTTTTTGCAGTTACTCGTACATCAGGAACTCGGTTTAGGCTCTCGTTAACCAGCCGTTTTGGTTTCGTGAAACGTAATGTTAATCCTATGGAATTTCTACTTTTGCTCTCAAATCTTTTCTATTTTATTAAAACGTTTTTATGTATTTCACTTAGTGTGTGTCTGTCTGTGTGTGTATCAGTGTGTCATCAAATTTTCGATCGTTAATTTAACCAACTTCCCATCAAGTTAAAACTCTGAAACTTTGGGAATCGTTCTTACTCGCCTAACAATGCAATATTTAGACATTTACGACAAAGTTTTAACTAATATTTTCCTTAATAATGGAGTTTAGCCCAACCACTTGGAGCGATTTCAAAAATTGGCACCAAACTTGGCGATATTTTTTCTTGGCTGAACATTAAATCCGTAAAACGAACCAGTGTAGCCACATTTGGCAAAATACTGCCAAATAATTCTTGTCACCAAGAGTGATTGGGTTAAACTGCATTCCAACCATTTAATTTACCGGATGAATTAATTAATTTTAGTTAAACGTTTTAACGTTTTTATGTATTTTACTTGGTGTGTGTTTCTGTGTGTGTATCAGTGTGTCATCAAATTTTCTATCGTTAAATTAACCAACTTCCCATCAAACTAAAGTTCTGAAACTTTGGGAACCGTTCTTACTTGCCTAACAATGCAATATTTAGATATTTGCGACCAATTTTAACTAATATTTCAATAATTTTCTTTAATAAACTTTGCCACCATATAAAAAACGTTGTTTTTAAAAACGTTGGTTTTTATCTCGAATTGTTATCTATTTGAATGCAATGAAGTGCATTCGAAAGAGCGAAAAATAACAAAGGTTTCTGCTGAAATATATTTTTCCTCCGATTTTCAAAAATATTTTCATCTCTATTTTAAAGATCAGCATGTGGGCTTTCCGGTCTTTAAAAAACATTCAAAAATATTTTCAAAAATCTGAGGAAAAAAATTAATTACGCAGAAACCTTCATTAATTTTTGCTCTAGCAAACGTTCCTTTTATTTATTTATTTTATTGTTATTATTTTGCATTCAAATATAGATAATATAGGAAAGATTCGAAGACGGTAATCGAAATTCCATAGGATTAACATTACGTTCACGAAATCAAAATGGCCGGCAGAAGGGAATCGTAAAGGAATTGAAAGTGCAAGAGAACACTTATATAAATCGCAATTCAATTACAAGCAAGTTTATTTTTTCTGAGCCATGAAATAATATAGCCATGTTAACCAGCTAACGTACCTCAGCACTGACATTTCTAATTATGATAATAAGAAACTCGAAATTGACTATTAGTTACATTTGACTATAAGATATTAAAAATAATTCGATATAAAAACCAACGTTTTTAGATGGTGACAAAGTTTATTAAAAAAAATTATTGAAATATTAGTTAAAACTGGTCACAAATACCTAAATATTGCATTGTTAGGCATGTAAGAACGGTTCCCAAAATTTCAGAGCTCTAGCTTGATGGGAAGTTGATTAAATTAACGGTTGAAAATTTGATGACACACTGATACACAAACAGACAGACACACACCAAGTGAAATACATAAAACAGTTAAAACTAACTAAAATTAATTAATTCATCCGGTAAATTAAAGGGTTGGAATGCAGTTTAGTCCAGCCACCCATGGCGACAAGAATTATTTGGCGGTATTTTGCCAAATGTGGCTTCCCTGTTCCGTTTAGCGGACAACGTTCAGCCAAAAAAAAAAAAAAAAATCACCAAGTTTGGTGCCAATTTTTGAAATCGCGCCAAGTGGTTGGGCTAAACTGCATTATTAAAGAAAATATTAGTTAAAATTTGTCGCAATTGTCTAAATATTGCATCGTTAGGCGAGTAAGAGCGATTCCCAAAGTTTCAGAGCACTAGCTTGATGGGAAGTTGGTTAAATTAATGATCGAAAATTTGATGACACACACACACCAAGTGAAATACATAAGAACGTTTTAAAATTTGATAAGTCCAAACCAGGATTTCCCAAATTGTGGGTCGCAATATGGTAAAGGGTCACGAAAAAGAATTGTCCTGTCAGCCTCATATCATCACTTGAAAAACGATACGGAATATCTAAGATTTTTTTTTTCTTCTTCTTTTGATTAATTAAAATCTGACTTTACAAGGTTACTATGTTACTGGTTTTAAAATGGAAGAAAAGATTAAAGTTGCAGCGGGGAAAAAAACTCAATTTGTGATCACGTAACGCGGAAACCGGTACCTGCAAAACTTGAATAAACCTACATATTTACAGAATGTGTGTAAAGAAAGCCGCAAGAGATTTCAGCTGCTATAAAGGAACATTTGTTAGATCTGGAGACTAATCTTAAGGAAAGTTTTCCCTCAATCAACAGCGGCTAAGACATATGCATTTTCACATAGAATCTGAGAGAGAATTACTGGATTCATAGACGTTTAATCTATAATTGAACAGTCCAAGTGACACGTCACTTTAAAGAAAGAAAGATTGATGGATTTTTAGCTGTCGTGACGTCAAAAATACACAGCTTTATCAGAAAGTTAAATTTTTTGTAACTTTTGACACGACCTACAAGTGTGAAGCCGGTTTTAAATACTGGTTTACCTTAAAAAATGAATATAAAGACAGATTCGAAATCGAAACGTATCTAAAAATAAATTCACAATTGCATTCATTTAAAGTAAAGTTTTCAGTTAAAAAAAAAAAGATTCGTACTTAATAATAATTAAATCTTATTAAAATTTACTATTAAAATTTACTTTTATTACTGCAGTTATTTTTGTAATAATTTCACACAAGCAATCAGTAATGTGCATGAGTATTATATTCGTATCTAAATAATGGTTTATTTTACCAACGAATTCCAAAATAGGCAATAAGTTTTAAGTAAGTGACCAAAAACAATCTTAAAAATAACTGGGTCACAAGAAAAAAAAAGTTTAGGAAATACTGGTCTAAGCTATTAAGTTTGGTTATAAATATAAATCTATACGAAACCTTAATCAGATTTATAATAATCTATGGTAGTGAATATTGGCCAATAAAAAGACAGATGAGAGGAGAATTTTAATATCTGGTCTTCGGAAGATATTTCGTCCAATCGAAAATAATGATACATGGAGAATTTCGAATAACCATGGAATGTATAGAATGTATAGAGAACTTAATATTGCCCGAATTATTAAATATTATGGAGTTAGATAGCTTCTATAAATTTTTACATTTGAGAATGTAGAATCTGTTAAAAAGGTGACTTTTGCAAAAATGGAAAATATCGGAAGAAGTGGAAGGCACTATAGTTTGTTACTTACAATAGGCTCTTCAAGGTCACAGTTTTTTACCACTGCCGACAGTAACTATGGCAACAACAGTTGCGAATGGACATCCCTTCCCCCACACACTATGTTTTATTTTCGTAAACAGACTTCTAATGAAAACGAAATTTTGAATTTCACGATCATCGTTGGTGTTTTTTTTTTAATCTACATCATTTAAAATATTTGTTTAAAATATGTGTAACATTTTATGAATATTGTTAACATGTAATTAAACACAATTTAATTTTCTTACACCTTTACAAAATGCAACTAAACAACTCATTGGAACTTAATAAATTAAATAAATTTGCATACGCATAGGTATTTTATCAATATTTTATAAGAATATGCTTTAATAATTTATACACTTTCATATAGAAAAAATTATCATTTTGGAAAAAAGAAACATGTTATTTATAGATATTTAAAATAGACTTGACATATAACATAAAGCACGTCCAAACGCAAAGGAATTCGGACCTCAATTGAAGTACTGAAAATAAATGCAGAGGCGATATTAAATTAGTCGCTACCATGGTAACCGAAGAGGGAGAAAGGAAAATGAATGACCTTGACACGCCTATTGTAAAGAAACATATTGTAGATAAATTCACTGCGTTGAAGCAGGTCTTAATACATTAAAAATCAATCATTACAGAACCATAGAGAGTGATCGGAACTGTTAAATCTTTTTAATTGATTGATTGTTTTATAACGTTGCGCTCAGCAGCAACTCAAGAGCTATTGGCAACGGATCTCGTAATGTTAATTATTTATGAGAAATAACCGGGTTATAAGGATATTTATTCTGCATAATTATTGATCCTCATGTACATATTGTTATAAACTACAGCTATTGATGCTGATTTATTTAGTTTTCATGAAGCCGTGGATCGAAGTAACACGCAGTATCTTAAACTTTTAATGATCACTATTCCTTTATTAGACTTCTCTACATAATAATCACCATCCAGAGTTATACAATTTCCCCAGCTATCTAAAATGCAAAAAATTAGCATTCATAACACTAATTTACAACAATATATACTAAAGGATCAATTAAAAAGCAGAATAAAATTTATCCAGATATCTCGGGGTAATTTCTTAATTATAGTTAAAACTTAAGGATCACTATGTGAAAGCCCAAAATTGTAATAAATGTTTTCGAATGTTTATCATTCGAGCCGCTTTGTAAACTGTAACATAAAAATAATCTAAGCCACAGATGATAAATACAAGATGATAATGTGCTTTTTCTAAAATGTTAATACATAATAAGTACAATAAGACATTACTAATCTATAATGCTTTTCCTGCGGCAAGTGTGCGAGTGATGATGAAGTTTAATAGCGAAAGAGCCTGATATGGCCATGCTGCACCAAACATGGTGTGACTGTGATCTAGATATTTGAAAAAAATAGAAAAAAGATTAAAGGAATTGACAAGGGAGGTTGAAAACAGGGAAGGGTCACTAAGGTATCCAAGGGGCGTATCACCCATGTTTACGAGACAGTAAACCCAATGGAAAAGGAAAAAGATCACTATTGTGGGAGAGTAATGCCCGTGCTCGCCTGTAAAAGGTAAGCCCCCGACGGCACTTTTCCTGTAGCTTCACTTCAATTCCAATCACTTCCGATAAAATTTTAAATGTAAGCAGTAGCGGAAATGTTTATAGCAAATTCTTATCATAAGCAAGAATGAAACCTAGAAATTAAATAAATCGATGTCGGGAAAAACCGATTTAAACTCGTTCAAATAGAAGAGTGATAAAACAAGAAATAAATATACGATTACGTATCAAAACGAACTAAATCGCTGGCCTGTGATTCACATTTTTCTGGTAATAGTGATTCAACATTGTGAGTAATCAGCCGGTCAAAAGAATCGATTCGTTTTGGAGTCCAAAATAACATGCAATCACAGTACGAAAAGGTTTGTCACAGAAATAAACATAGCGAAACTTTAGAATGATTTATTAGAAATGAAATAAAAACCTACTAAGCGTCTCGTGAGTGAATGAGTAAGCGGGTGACAATTCTGTTCCGACTAAGAAGTCTGGAATCGAACTGGTCATAAGTCGTATTTATATTTACAATATTTTCACTTAAACGGGTACTAAAAAAAAATTGAACGCAAAACTCAAAAATTCTGTGCATATGTAATTACTGCATATAATATGAAAAATACATAATATGTACTCTTTAGTACGAATAGTAAAAAAACTTAAATTTTGAAATTACTGTTTGTAGTATTAAGTAAAAAAAAAAAAAATGAGTAAAACATACTCCTTATCACATCATATAACGTATATTTAATCGTTGTTCCAATATTTTAAAAAGTATGAATAAATAAACTATGGCATTCAAATTAAAAACAATGCGTCAGAATCTCTATTTGAAGTATTATTTATGATTTGCTTAAAAAGAAAGATCAATTGATCTTAAGTTAAAAAATGTTTCGATTTCTTTTGTTATGAATTAAATAGAAAATGTCTTCGAAATATGAATTCCATTTTTATTATTTCCCCCTTTGTTTCAACTAAATCCAATGCAATTGAAGATTTAGAATATACATCTATAAAATCGCAATGCTTTTAGTACTAAGTACACAATATTAATAAAAATAATAAAACAGTTCAGTGGAGTATTTTATTGTTCTTTGCAGAATTTCTAAACAACGTAGGCTGGAAATGTTTGCTTTAAAACTATACGTATCTTTCTAAAAAGATCATTACGTATAATAAGCTGTTTAGAAGCAAAAACTGTTTACTAGAAAAATCGTGTATGCATTTATTTATGACAGACAAAATAACATTTCGTTCGCTGAAAACGGTAAAGAATTTAAATTCATTGTATACTTGTGCAATCATTTTTAAATCACAGACTCCATTCAATTCAATGCATTGTTATATTATTTAATGCAAACACAGAAACAAAAATTTCATATAACTTATGAAAATATTTATTTCAAAAAACGGTCAAGTTTAAATTTTTATATGAAAGGCGGAAAACATTTATCACACAATAATAAAATTTTATTTCAATCTTAATCAAATCATTACGTGTTATTAAAACTTTTTATCTCTTCTAATAGTTATTATTATGTATAATGATAGGGAACATGTAATTTTTGTAACTAGAGTTATCATTACCAATACATTTCAATTCCAATTTGCGCGTATTTATAAATAAAGAAATTTGCAGGAGTGTTCAAACACTATATTAATAATATGATTAAGTAAAAATCAGGCTTAGAACTTTCAGCGAGAATCTAGACAAATTTTATTCCTTTGAACCAAAACAAACTTTTTACAAAGATACAGTTAGATATGATACAAAATAAAGCAGACGATTTTCTTCGACCACAAAATAATTAATAACAGATTTTATGAACAATGGAAAAACTAATTTACCAAACATTTTTCAACAAAAGATTGACATTATAATACATCATGATTATAATAATTACATTTAATTTGTGTGTGTGCTTTAAGGTACATATTTACAATGAAAAAATGTATTTAATTCAATGCTTTATTGTCTGCATTTGTTTTAATATCCAAACAAAATATTACTGTCTACTTTAATAATTTATCGTTTGTTCTTATTTTAATATTTAATTTAATAAAACATTGATTTTTTTATGGTAAAACCGTCTGTTTTTATTCTTTCTGTTGTTAAGATAAGCAATGGTTTTGTATTTTGGAATGTTTTGTATGTGAAAATAAAAAAGCGTTAGGAATTTGAAGAAAGTATTTTCTTTTCTTGATAGTAATTGTTTTTGTGGCGCCTCGGAAATACGCTTACTTTATGCTAATTAATATTCATTTTGAATAATTTTACTTTTTTGAGAACTCAACAGGGGGAGAAATGAAATCAGCTAAGCCATATTTTCATTTTTTAATCCTTTTATTTATGTTTTTTTTTCCTTGGTAACTGGTAAGAAATAAATTCAAACAGTTTATAGATACATTGAAAAGATTTAATTTTATAATGATTAGTATACAAACTAATATTACGATATACAGAAGATACATATAGTACCATTATTTTATGCACATGCAGATTCATTTAATTAGTGCAAACATACATACTTTAGTTTTTTAAAATAAATATTTAGTTTTTAATAAATATTTAGTGTACGCATACATAATTTAGTTTTTAAATAACTATTTTTAAGAACCAATAAAATTTTGCGCATCCCGAGGAGGTGTGAAATCCATACCTTTTACTTTTTCTACGATATGAAATTGTTTCTCCTTAATTTGTTAGCTATTGAAGAATTTAGTTTCATTATTTTTAATATAGAATTACAATATAGATAAGCGTTATATTTTTTTTTCAATAAATAATGCTAATGAATTACATATTCACGAAAAACTGTATTTTTATTAATTTGAAAAACTAATTCGATTTTTCAGAAGTTATGTCGATATTAATTTCAATCTAAGTATTTTAATAAGTTTTTGATGGATACATAATTAGGTAACGACTAAAAATAACCTCAATATTAATTTTATTTTTAATTAAATGAATACAGATGATTTCACATGAATTGAGCACAAGTTTATTATTTTTCCTTCGATATTTTAATAACATCGACAGTTAAAAAAAATTACGTTAATTACATATTTATTCAAAAAGGTTCTGAATTCAAATGGCTCTCAAAATAAATCACATCGCTTGACTGAGATTATTTATTACTCTGCACAAGGCCTATTGACGATGAACTTCGAAATTATTTAACCACAGTCCTATTACGATTGGCTCAATAACTAGCCTAGAAAACGAGAAATTTAATTAATTTGCATTTGCAATAAGTGTCACAGCGAATCACCAGATAAATGCTTAAAAAGACAATTCGTTGGCGATAGTTGAGACTGTTTGGCACATTTTATCCATAAGCATGCCAAGAAAGATTATTTTAACTGTTTTGAGTACCATACAATAACTATAATATAGTCCTGAAGATGGCACTGGACACTTCAGAAATTTTCATGCACATAAAGAAAAGTGTTTGTTAATTCTTGATTTAATATGGATTTGAAATTAAATAAATTTATATAGCAATTTTTTATTTTATTAATATATTTATTTATTGCTTAAATGGGTTAGTTCACGAAGCATTTTCCCTCCGTGATGTTAATAATGGTGAAATTGGAGGAACATTTTTTTAAAAATGGACTCGTCGTTCAGTCACTAATTTTTTGTGTGCATTTAAATCGAATTGTTAAAATTATTTATTGCAAAAAATTGACAGAAAAAAAGTTATTTAAAACATTTTATGGAATTAAAATGTACATCAATTATTCTCGTTTTGCAACTTTTTGCATGTTACTCCAAAGATGAATTTTTTAAAAAAAAACTGATCAAAATTTGGAAAATGATCTCACTAAAAAATTAAATTTTGCAAAAGAGCAGACTTAGCACCCCCAAGGTGCACTTTTTTATAATTATTATTAAATTAGTCAATTAAATATAAGAATTAAAATAAACGATGAAATATCGAGAAATGGACAATCGTAAACTTTTCAGGTATTAAAATTAAAAGAAACGATGCATTCTTAAATTGAATACATTTCAGCTAAATGTAATTAAAATTGAAGCAAACGATAAAAAATTGAAATTGATCTAATATGCCAAAATGCCCCATCTAAAACAATAGTCCCTTCGGTGGCTATTAAAAATGTAATAAATACTCAAAAAATGGTAACTGTATGAGTAGTCAATTTTTTTAAAAATGTACCAAAAACTTTTAAACACAAAGAAAAAAAGCTGCGTGAGTGATTTAATATTACTATTATTAACGTTACACTGAGGTGCAACGCGACGGTTGTTTACGACGGACCTCGTAATACTGAGCCTAATTTAAATGATGAAATTGACATCTGAGTTAGTACTTCCCTCCCCAAACTTCTACACCACGCCAACAGGAAGACTTGGAGCCTCAACAGATTGCTACATCAGGAAATACTACACGAAGTGACCCTCTTAAGTAATGCAGTTCACTAGAAAAATACGAGCAATGTGTATTTTCCTTATCTATAGTGTAAACAATTTTAAAGATAAAAAGTTAAATTTGTATAAAAGAAAGAAAAGGCTCTTTCACTCAGTCTTTAATTAAACATTTATAAAAATTACAGCATAAGGTAATATCGTATTCAGATGAAAATGCGAATGTATTCACCCCTTTATCAAACTCCTCAAATATTTTAAAAGATATTTCCTCTCAAGAATTTCGATCTTGTTTTTTCAATAAGTATACTAAATTACATGCACCAAAAGTTTCGGTAATTGGCATTTTTTTTTTACATTTTAGGAACATACCTCCTTTATTATGTCTAACTGATTACATGAACTGTCTGAAAGTGAAGAGTACTTTGAATTTAGTTTAAAATCAAAAGTTGTTTTTCTTATCTTAGAATTTTAACTTTTGGAATTTGAAAATCCATTCATTTCAATAAAAATTTCCTAAACCTGATCAAGTTCTGAAAACAGCAAAACAGACCAAAAAGCACGAAAGAAACATTCATTTTCGTTAATTAATTCGATCCTCGTTTATGGAAAACATATTCATAACTTCAGAACAGAAATAAATCACCAAAATTTCTATTCAAAATAGTTTTTTAAAAAAAAACAGCTCAATTCGATTTAATTACCATAAACTTCTACGTATACTATTCACAGACGCCGCAAAAATTCCATTGAAAACAAAAACTCTCTTTTCTAAAACCGAAATCGAGCCCTTCTCGAGCACCACAAAACAAAAACAAGAGTTTCGGAGCATTAATTAGCTAAGTTCGGATGGCAACAAAATGAGACACAACTTTCGAGTTATTCGAGCGAGTGGAATTCCTTCATTAGTGAAGAGATGATTTGTCATCTCGCTTTTAAAATGTTTCCAGAGAACTGCGTTAAATTCTGTTTCGAGGAAAAGAGCCATCGAGTGGATTTTCTAGTAATTATAACGAACAATAAAAGCGGTAAATATAATAGTAGAGCATGATTTTTGATTTCAATTGGAATGTATATTTGAAAGTATTTAGATAAATGAGTGAAACTCATAAATTAATGATCTTTTTCGTTTCCCATCTACCAACCGTCTTGAATTCTTGAAAGATTATAATTTCGGGGAATTTCCTATTTTCTTCTCAGATCTATCATATTTATACTGTCTTATTAAAATGCATTCCAGAAAAGAGAAAATAAGAAATAAATTGCATTTTTCATCGAATTTCAAAAAGTACTTTTAAGTTTATTTTACTGGCTTATAATAAAGATGACCATAAGGAATTGGTTTTTGTTTGATTTACAATGAGATTAAGCTATGAAACATCTTATGATAGTCGTTTTGAATAAGTAACATGGATGTGACTGTGCTTGTTAGTTAACATCGCACGAAGAAGAAAGGCAAGGGCTATTGGCGACGAGTCTCGTAATTTGAACATCGTTCATGAGACGAAGACGAAACTTAAATTGACACCTCTCAATCCAAACTTCCATGCCATGCCAACGAAAGGACTTGGGACTTCGACCAGATTTAACATGCATCAGTCTTGCTACAATGCGGGTCTTAAGTGGTATCAAGACTCGAATCAACAAGTCAGCAGAAATAACGCTGGCCGCGAGTTCGAGACCATGACCACTAGTGATCACCAAGGGACATGAATGTGAGTGGGTGAGTGAATGTAAAATTTATTGACGCAAGAGCCAGATATGGCTATGCTGAGCCAAACAAGATTTAACTGTGGTCTAGACTTGAAGAAATTGAAGAAAAGACAAAAATTGGTTGACAAGGAGGGTCGAAAATAGAGAAGGATCACTAGGGTATCCCAGGAGTGCGTCACCCGTGTTTATCAAAGACAGTAAATCCCAATGAGAAAGAAAAAGATCACTAGGGTCCCTCGGGATCATGATGCCATGTGACATGAAAAACGAGTGAGATGGTACATTAATCATCTAATTTTCATATTACACCTCGAATGGATTTTGAATCTCAGCTTATCTTGCAATATCGGCTATTCGCCTATTTTCCCTTATCTAACATCAGAGCATACTTTCTGATTTTATAATTAAATTTCCAGCTCCTTTCCAACCAAATGAAGCGTGATAAATATAAGATGTGTAATAACAGAACAGAGATAACAGATAACATAAGATAACAGAGTTAAAAAAAATACATATAAAAGTGATACAGAATTGAATAAAAGAGTAATCGTGAAGCTAGTAATGAGCTGTTACAGTTTTTTTTTTTTTTTTTTTTTTTTTAGTTTTTTTTACGTCGCACTAGAAGCAACACAAGGGCTATTTCAGACGGACCTCGTTTTGAATCTCGGTCAAATGACGAGGACGATACCTGAGCTGGCACCTCCCTCTCCTAACTTCCCACCACGCCAAAGGGAGGACTTTGGTCCCCGACAGATTTAACTTGCATCAGCCCCGGCTACACGGCGGGTCTTTATTGTTTAAGGATCAAACCCGCGATTGAACGAAAATCACCGGCCACGAATCCGAAATCATGACCACTAGGCTACAGCGGCCACGTGTGCTGTAGCCTAGTGGTCATGTATAATAAAAATTGCATGTGATTATCTGTAGCAGACAGAATTTGATTAGATATCTCTCATGAATTGATATATCGGAAGAAATTAAACTGGTTGCTCGAGCTTTTAACCACTTTGATTAAAATAGCTCGCACCCGAGTGAGTTGGTCAGCTTGAATTTAATTATTCATTCTTAATTAGATTTCAGACCCAATGAGGATTAATAGATAGAAAGAGACATCAGTTACTACGTTTTCGTAACTGAACCTCAAATAAAAAAGTATAAATTAATCCCAATATCCAACTTCTCTGTACTGAATTACGTGAATTTCAATAACTTTGGCTTCCACTCGGGGAATAATAACACATCGATCAATAACTCCCGAGACTAACCCAGAGATGGCGCTCGTAGTAAACCAGTAACCAGGTCTTTCTAGAGTACTAACCTTTGCTTGAAACGTGTCAAAATTTTAAGTCGATCGGACCAGGAAAAAGGTTTTTTGAAGTGAAGTGAAAAAGGTTTTTTCCAAGTGGGTGCTGCGATTGCTTTCGATGGAACAAAAACAGCAACGAGTCGATGATTCAGAAAGCTGTTTATCGCTATTTACTCATAACAAAAGATTTCTTGCGAAAAAAAAAAAAAAAGAGGGACAACAAAAAATCATAAAAAGGAAAAAGATTTGGTAAGGTTGAACGGTTATAGTCACCTAAAAGGTGATTAAAAAAAGTGTTATGTTGATGAATAAAAAAATTTTGCAAAAAATGTTGTTTTCATGGCATAGCATAGAGAGTTATGATCGATGAGTTATATTTAGAAATATTGACCGTAGAATTAAATGACAGAAAGGAGTCACAATTTGAGTTAATAATTGTGGGATTATTCCAATATTTCGGTAGCTGGGTTTTAGTAGATTTCGTTAATTAACACGATTGTATTGTGTATAATTGTATTCTGAATTGGCGACAGTGAAAAACAGAAATTAGCCGGAAAACTCTTAACTATTTTATATCATGTAAAATATAAAACAACTTTAAAAACTTTGAAGTGATTTACTGTTTTCTAGATTCTTCCATTGGTTAAGGCGTTTCCAGTATTAATCCTTAAATCACCATTAAAAATTAAAATTTCAATCATATAACCAGAAGCAAAATTCAAAAAGGCGAAAAAATTTCAAAAATCCTTTTCTTTAATTTTTAAGTTAATATATGGGATTAATTAGAGTAAAATATTAAAATTTTATTAGTAATCAAACGAATGTACACCAAATATAGTAACTGAATTAAATATTAATATAAAATAAAAAATTTGGTAGACCTCGTTTTCAAATTAATTTTCTGGTTAGACTCTGTTGTTACATCTGTGTATATTAATTTCAAAATTCTTCTAACATTTCATGAAATCTTTAATTGTAAAAATGCTAACTCAAGTGCACTGCAAAAACAATGGAAACAAGCACACAAAGAGAGATAGAGTACGTATTTAAACAGACTTTAAATCAAGTGTGTCAAATTCACATATCACAGCGAATATTTGGAGGCTTAACCAAAATAAAAAATTTTCGAAAAACTGAAATTGATTTTGTTAATTAAATTTCATTATGCGCAAACGTTTTTTTTTTTTCCTTCCTGCTAAGTTCTCGAAAAATAGAATTATTCAAAATGAATATTAATTATCGTAAAGTTATCATACTTCCAAGTCTCAGAGAACTTCAGAATTTCAGTTATTGCTTCCTCCGAAGCAATTACTATTAAGAAAATACCTTATTCAAATTACGAATGCCTTTTAATTTTCATAAGCAAAACATTCTAAAATGCGAAAACGTTGCTAATGTTAACAACAGAAAAAATAGACAGACGATTTTACCACAAAAATCAAAATCAAATATTATATTAAATATTAAAATAACAGCAAACGATGAATTATTAAAATTGACAATACTATTCTTCTCGGATATTAAAATAAAAGCAGATAGTAAAATATTTAATTAAATATATCTTGGCAACGTAAACATATCATAAACAAACTAAACGCGTAATTATTATAATCATAACGTATTATAATGTCAATCTTGTGAACCTAACACCCTGTATCCTTTGTTTCATGCCCACACATTTTTGTTGACGGCATTTTCTCAAAACAACATGTTAGCACAAGTTGTTGATATATAATTTAATGATGAAAAAAAAAAAATTAATAAATAATTTCTTAGTTTGTAATTATAATTATAAAAACTTTACAATTAAATATAATTTGAACGGCAAAACGCAAGATACGCCAGTAAGTATTTTTGAACAATTTGAAAGTCAAATTGTTCCAAAATAAGGCCAAAATTCAAGCAAAAATTTTATTATTTTTTGCTGCCTTTGTTAGCTTACACTTCGATTTGGTTCCTCTAGTCATTTAAATTTGACAAGTTTTTCATACAATTAGAATGCATCAAACTAGATATTTATGACTCATTAAGTTTATTTGTGTCTCAACTGCTTTTTCCGTCATTAATCAAAAATGAACAACAATAAAAAAATTAAATTTAGTTTAGGTTTTATTAACGTCGCACTAGAAGCAACACGAGGGCTATTGGCGACGGACCTCGTAATTTTGAACCACGGTCAAGTGACGAGGAGGACACCTGAGCTGGCACCCCCCTCTCCTAACATCCACACCACGCCAACGGGAGGACTTTGGGCCCCGAACAGATTTAACGTGCGTCAGCCCGGCTACACGGCGGGTCTTTGGCGGCCAAGGATCGAACCCGCGACTGAACGAAAACCACCGGCCGCTAGTCCACGACCTTGACCACTAGGCTACCGCGGCCCGTATAAAAAAATTAAATTGAAAAAACTTAAGTTTCAAATAAGACATACTTATGCTCTTAATGTGATAGATTCCTAGCCTTGATATAGCTAATGTTCCTTTCCATACAATTGTTATCCTTTTTTTTTAATCCTAAATCGTCGACAATAAACCAACGAGACGCAATAAAACGAAATTAATCAAAACAGGTTCGTTCCAATACAGCATCAATTTACGAAAAATGCTCGATCGGGGGTCGTCAGTAATATAATTAATAATTTCAAATCATTTCCAGAAAACACTTCATTCCGCCAATAACCTCCAGTTGGCGTGATAGCAGAGGCCCCTTTCAAAGAAAACAAAAAGTCGATTAGCGATATTTTTATCCCTTTTTATCCCCAATTACAAGCAAAAAAGATCGCGGATTATTCCTCCCAACACTTCCACAGCCATTAACCCCATTCAGCGGGACTGACGACTGACTTCCCAAACGATTACGATTCTTGAGACGATGAATTTTTCATCGTCTGGGCGGACAATTTATACGGCGCGTGGAATGGAGGGATAAAAAAAGCGTTTCGGGCCATTTCCCAAATTGTAGGCCAGAAAATACGACTCTTGGGACGCATTAGAGCTTTGGCCACTTTCGTTTAAATAAAATATTCGGGCAGTTGAAGGGTGTCTGGCTCTTTTGGCACTGGCCCTCCTGACTGAAGGGCTAGGGATTAGCCAGTGTGTTTGGAAATTTATAAATGGGAGGATTTCTCCTCCATGTGTGAGTAAAAATTAAATATACAGCATCCAGTAGTCTATTCCCTTTACTGTTATTATTATCATCCCTTTATCAAAACTATTTTAGTGACAATGATTTTTTTTCTCCGTATTAGCTACCTGAGAGTACATGGTCTCGGATGTGTCGAAATTCAACAAATCGACATCAATTTGCGAGCCCAAACACATTATTCTTTTAAATCTGAACAAAATACATTATTTCTCAATCCCACTCTACTAAATATTCTCGACGTGGCAAAATATTATCAAGGTTGTAACGCCCATTCTTCATTATTTAATTCTAATGACATCTTTCCTTTTAATTAAATAGTCAATAATTGTTCAATTACAATTGAAGATACGCAAGATCGCTAACGCACAGATAAGGTCGCTCACTTTCGAATCCCAATTAACTCAACAATTGTAGATTATTTAAAAATGAAATCTTTGCTTACCAAATCACTCGTTCTGATTCAATCACTTCACATAAACAGCGTATTCATATCTTAATACTTTGACAAGAATTCCCTTCAATTTACAGGTGCTTCAATTTTAATCATAAATCCCTATCTTCCTTCATTCTCCTCAATTCTATTTCATTTATATATCATTATCACTAATTCACATCATTTCACTTCTATCATTATATTATTTACCTAATCTCTTTTCATTTTTGTTGGGAGGAAAAAGTAATTTTAAGAGAAATTCGCTAATAGTCCAACATCGCTAAGTACCACACATATTTTACAAACTTTCCACAAAACACCTACAACGTGGGTTCTATCGCGTTTCCCCCTTCAACTAACACTTTGAAACTTTTTTGTGAGGTTGTTTGAATTCAACATCTCTCCCAGTGAACGAAACGTGGCCTTTGCAGATTCGATACCAATTGTTGAAGGATAACGAATAAAATTGAAGAGATACATATTTAAGCAATGAAGCGTTTAATAAGAGTGTTGGAATGTTCGTCGATGATACAAGGATAAAAAAAAAACCTGATAGGATCAGTGTGAGACATCTGTATCATTCCTGCACTGCGTAAAGAGTTTTTGGAGTGATCACAAAGAGGATCAACAAAGAGTCAAGGATTCGAACCCTCATCAATAAATCATCTAAGGACTCAAACCCGATTGGTTCATTAAAATAAGTATTAACATAAACTAATACTTATTTAATCTCAGCTAATACGTAATCATCTCTGTGTGACTTTCTGTTCATTGGAATTTTTATTTGTGACTATTATATATAAAAATTATGATGGAAAAAGGAAGTAATAACAAAGCCTTACACTAAGATAAAACTCTTGTAGATCAAAAACAGGGCGTTATTTTACGTAATAGGATGAATAATAGTGTTACGTGTTTGGAACATATTCCGTCAATAATACATTCCATACAAAAATCTTTTAATTCTGTCACTTCTTTTTTTGTCACATTTTTTGACACGCCACATGAGTAATTCAAATTTTTTAACATATTTATATCACAAAAAGTATTACTTTAGTGAAACATAACCCAGAACTATTGAGGTATTATAATATAAGCAAAAATTAATGTGTAAAATATGTTTCAAAATACGGTAACATAGCATACCGAAAAAAGTAATGATATATAAACACATATTTTGAAAGTAATTGGTTAAAAGAAGATATATTCTGAAAGTAATAAGATAATGGAATCTGTTACCAGACAAGAACTAATATACTGGAACCTATTACTAAAAATAACAGTTTGATACGTCTCTACTCAGAAAACACTATTCTAATAAAATTATTACATGCATAAGGTATAATTAAATCTTATAACAAAAAATGAGCAGGTGAAATGTAATTGATATCATATGAGTTCATCTCACATGGGCATTTTTCATATTAAACTTTAATAGATTTTCAATGATGATCTACATATATAATTATACCATTGAACGTGTAACACATTAAGAAAACAAAACACCCTATAACAAGAACACATAAAAATTAAACATATTAATCACGAAATGTTAGAAGATGTCCTTTTTCAGATTGCCTTATCTCGAAACACATCAACTAATTTTCATTTCTGTACTTCAAATACAAATCCTTTATTCTTCTTTATAACCATCCAACAGGGACGTAGCGAGATATTTTTTGTGAGGTGGTGCCTCCCACCTCAAAAATAAATTCCAGTTTCAGAGTTTATTTTCAAGGTGAAATGAATATTTATGTGGAGTACGGGATTTCGAATATTAATTTTTTTCTGAAAAATTAAAAAAAAAAAAAAAAATCGGAATAAAAAAGTTTTAGTTTCAAAATTTTAGTTTACAGTAATCCTTAAGGGGAGGCAGAAGTTCCAAACCTCAAGTCCTCCCGTTGATACGCCACTATCAACCAAGTACAATTAAATTTTAGTTAACATCGCACTAGAGATTTAGGACCCTCATCATTTCGAAAAGCAATCACATGACCAGGACGACACTTCATTTAGCAGTTAACTCCCTCCACTACTCCTGAAGCGGAATTTTCAGATTCGTATGGATTTAATATGTAACCATCCCCCCTCCATCCATTCCATGTTCCGATAGAATTCTGATCTACAGGGAAGGTGTTCCACCAACCAAGCAACAGCGAGTCATCGAAGTAACGAAAGAAAATTTATCGTCAAATCACCGATGGCGTTGCCATATCGACAGGGCAATCTTAGCTGCTCAAACCCGGGAAACAAAATACATACTGTACGTCAACCTCCGTAATTAAGAACTCATTCTTCCATACAATTCCAGAGCGATTACACAAATGACATCGTTTCCATCGCCAACCATAATGTATTTCTCCAATACTGACTGCCTTGGCGAACACCTCCTAACAAGTCAACAACTTCCGAGCACTCGATCAGGAACTGCGATCAATCCGCCGCAAAGCACGCACCAATAATCACTCTCGGTCTTAATCGGTCGATGCAGACCCCGGACAAATCCCCAAACGATCCAGAAGGAGGTATTAAAGGCAGCAAGTCGGAGGCCCCCTAATCCCAGTGCTCCTCTGCAAAGGGATTACAAGTGCGGGCAAACACGGATATAATCCTTCCCCCTCCCCGTCTTCTACTTCAAGCAAAGATTTTAATAGAGGATAGAGTGGCAAGAGAATGTTGTCATTACGGAGAATTTTTTTATCGTTATATTATGCTTATTAAGAAATGAAGCGAATCGTGTTATTGGAATCAAGTATTTGTCATACATGATAATTAGTATATTCTAAGCAATCTTCAAACATTATCTAATATTGGGTCAACCAGAAAGTTCTGTCGGTTTAAGTGAAAGAAAATTATACATTTCTCATACATTTAATAATATTTATTGTACAATATAGCTCCAGTTGCTACTATGATTGGTCTACAAATATTCCAAATGGGTCCCTCATGAGTTAAATGTGAAATATTTGCTAAATCGAGACGTCTTATGCTCATCTCTGCTTGCTTGGAACAAAAACGAACCCTTATCGTACCGGATGAGAATTGGCGATGAAAAATAGATTAGCTACGAAAACATCGTAAGGAAAAATGTATACTTTGGAGCCCAAATAACCTGCTTCCTTCACTTCTTGACCGAGCTTGCGTCTGAAATAAGAGATTGCTGTGTATATGGTGGGACGTCCAAAGACCAATACACTACGAGATTTTGAAACATAACGAAACTAATGTACGACTTTAAGTACTCAAAGTAAAAATGTCGGCGATTGTTCAACCGAAAGCACATAAAACTGCATATTATACTGCCAAACCACATGCTGCTTTGTCAACTCGTCAGAAAAACGCAGAACTAGGCTAGGAAGTTTTGTCGCATCCCCTTTACTCCCAAAACTTAGTACCTTCCGATTATCACTCGTTTCTCTCGCTGAAAAAGGTTTAGAAGGAATAAAAATTCAAAACTGAAGCAGATGTCAACCGAACACTACCTGAATTGTTCACTTCTAAAGAGAAGACATTTTTGAAAAATGGTACTTACAAATGACTATCACGCAGGGAAGAGTTCATAAGTAACGAAGGAAAATGTATAACAATAAATATTAAAAAATGTACGAAAAATGAATTATTTTATTTCATCCCACAAACGGCTAAAACTTTCCGGTAGACTAAAACACGTCAACACTAAAATATCGTTTTCAGATGCTTTCCTTTTCTGCACTTTTATAAATTTGTTTTTGAATTGTTACTTATCGACCAAACAACATTTTATTACCAACGGCCTTGGTAGCCGAGAAGACATGTTCCCGAGCTCATGGTCGATATCGTTTCAGTCTTCTAAACTTCCGTTCCTATAACAAGGCTGATGCGTGTTAAAGCTGTCGGGGCTCAAAGCTCTCACGATAGCAAGGTGTGGAGGTTTAAAGACTGTTGTGCCATCTCAGTTGCCATCATCACCACTTGATCGTGACTCAAAATTGAGAGGTCCGTCGCCAATAACAGCCGTATTGCTTCTAAATGAAACGTTAATGAACAATTAACGCACAACGCGCTTCGTGAGGAATTTGTAATTTATTCGAATTAAGAGAGTACCCCCTTCCCATTATTCTGCACGCGATGGTCATTAATTAAATCTGGACGAACCAACAATTCGAAAAATCATCGTTGTTTTAGTTAACAATCGAACGTTGCTGTTCATGATGTTATCGATTTAAATGTCTGCGAAGCTGCGACCTTAAAAGTGTTGATAATTTCATTTGAAATTTTTGTAGTTTTCTTTAGTTATTTAATGCGAAATTTCAGGATATCAAAAAGTGGGATTTTTTCCCCACAGTGCTGTTATTGCAATTATATACAAAATAATAAATTCATATCTTCAAAAAAATGTTGGTAATAAAAGTAACCTCTCCCTTTATTTTCTTCATAAATAATTCAGTAGTTGTTGTATCGAAATAGAAATATAAGTCGTTGAAATTATTTAGAAATCAGTACTGTTAAGCCTCTCCTTTTAGAATAAATAACTCGATGTTATATGTTTGTGTATCGATCTCAATCCTACTCCAACAATACCCAGCCTAAAAGATATTCTAGACAAAGATATCTTCTATACCAACTTGAACATATTTGACGTTAAAGAGTGATATACCTAAAAGTATTAAAACTACATATAATGAAGAGAATGATTACTTTGATAAAATTAAAAAGATAAGAAAGATAAAGTGATGAATATGACGTATTATTTCCTTCACTATTTATATACCTCTACAACAATCTTTAAGTCTAATTAAATAGTCAGTAAGTTCAAAACTTCAATTGAAAATACATTAGAGCTGGACAAAAAACTTCATTAACTATCAAAGAATATGTAAGGTCGCTCTCTCGAGTCCCTCTAAGTCAGTCTTATTTTAAGTGGCCGCGGTAGCCTAGTAGTCTTGGCCATAGACTCGCAACTGGTGGTTTTCGCTGAATCGTGGATTCGAGCCTTGTTGCTACTGAAGACCCACCGTGTAGCCAGGGTTGATGCCCATTAAATCAGTCGAGGCTCAAAGTCCTCCCAAACACATGGTATGGAAATTAGGACAGGGAGGGGATAGCTTAGGTGTAGGCTTCGTCACTTGACCGTGGTTCGAAATCACGAGGTCCGTTGCCAATAGGTATTGGAAATCAAGTTTTATTATTCGCTTCTTAACTGGTGATGGTCTCTTCGTTTGTTATTTAAATCGTTTCAATTTTAAAAAATACAAATTTATATTCCTGTGGTTCTGTTAGAGATGCTGACCACTACGTTTTTTCTTTCCTTTTTACCAAAAGTTTCCATTTAAAATGTCCTGATGTTGAAGAGAAACCAATTTGGCTGAAGTCCGTGTGTGAAAATCCTAATTTGAATTTCAAGCATAAATCTCGTATTCTTACGGACCGTACACTTACCCAACAAATTTCATAATTTTTTAATATTTGATTTTATTCTTAAATTTTCAATTTTCCTTATTGTGTGATTATTAATTGCATACCTAGTATACATGTGCATATTTTTGTCTAGTGTTTCATTCATGAATTTTTTAATTTTCCTTTTTTTCTGTGTGTACTATTTTGAACCGCAGCTGTCGCCGGCATACTGGCTGCGGGTGCGAGTCATAGTATCTGCATCCGTTACTACCAGGAAATCGTGACGTCAATGGAATACAGATTGATATGCATTCCAAAAAAGAAAGAAAAGAAAAAGGAAAAATTGGAGGTTTTAGAACTGTAAAAGTCACACTCTGGAAACACATTATTAGACTTTATTTACTTTTCAATTTCGGAATTATATATTATCTTTTATTCTCTGCTCCAGCATAAACTATCATTTCTTATCGTTTATTGATGTAAGAAATTGTAAAGAAAGGTTTTTCTTTTTGCCAATAAATGCTGAGTGCGGGGGTGATTGTCTCCGGGGGGGTGCTGGTTTGTAGCTATAAACCCTTTGGGTGAGCTCAGTCCCCCTTGGGCATTCTGCCAATAGCCCTCGTGTTGATTTCAATACAACGTTAACAAAACAAAACCTTATTTTACGTTCAAATAATAAAGTCTAAGTTTACCAAATCACTAGTTTCAATTCACATGTTTCTCGATTGCAACAGATTCGAATCTTTTTACAAATATCTATTACCTTGTAGTTATCATTCTATCTCCCTTCTCTTCCCTTTCAATTCTATTTCATTTATATATCCCTATCTATAATTCACTTATGCACTTCTTATTTTTATCTAATTTACATAATGCTGTTTCACCTTGGTTGGGAAGAAATTGCAACTTTATAGAATTCAAATTATCAAAAAATCCCCCGAGATTAATGAGGAGAAAATGCGAATACCTCAAAATAATAATATTTAAAGCATGATAGTAATGATTAGTCTGATAATATGTTAAGGATGCGAATGACAACAACACGGAAGGGAAGAAGTTAGCTTTTAAAGTTTTCTTAACTCTGTAAACAACGATGCATCGAGTCTCTTGTGACTCTAAGAAGACAACAAATATTTTCACGAAGAAAGGATGAGAAATGGGCTCTTCCGATGATTACTTTCCCCTTGCAATAAGGAAAGAAGTATGTTGGCGTCAAAACAGAATAATGGGCGGCTTAATGTGATTAATAAGAGACAGGCTGATTGACGCATAATGAATCAACTGAATCAGTCGTTCCTACTGCGGAAAATAATGATTCTATTATACGTTCTATAATAGTCAATATTCCTGTGATTACATACATGAGAGATATCGTAATATTTTAATTATTTCTAAGAAACAAACAAGGTATCGAGATAAAATTTATTCTGTATATTAACTGATACATACGCACACAATGTTGTAAGTTACGAATATTAATGTCGATTTGTTTAATTTCAGGAAACCATAGATTAACATAACCCACAGTATTGTTGATTATTATTCTGAGATATCGTAAAATTTTAATTAAAACTAAAATATAAATCAAGATAGAAATTTATTTTTATTACTTATTCTTAAGAGAGACTTCCCTACGTATTCACCATTCAAATTTATAGATTTCTCTCAGTGTTTCTTGACCTTTCGAAGGTCGCCACTGTAGAGTTCAACAGGTTGAACTCTATTTTCGCCATACTGCGGGTTACTTCAATCTACGGTAACTAAAAAAATGAACATTAAGGCTTCCGTCTACCTGCCATTTTGATTTCGTGGACGTATTGATTTGTGGAATTTATGCTTTTGCTCTCAAATCTTTACTATTTGATCTATTAGAATGCAATAAAGAGCATCCGATAGAACAAAAAACAAGAAAGGCTTCTGTGGAATTACATTTTCCCTCCGATTTTTGAAAATATTTTTTACAGCTATTTTTATGATTAGTTTGTGAGTTTTCCGGTCTTTAAAATATTTCAGAAAATATTTTTACACCTATTTTAATGATAAGTTTGTGAGTTTTCCAGTCTTTAAAATATTTTTAAAAATCGGAGGAAAAAAGAAATTCCGCAGAAGCTTTCATTATTTTTTTGCTCTTTCAGATGCACTTTGTTGCATTCAAACAGATCAAATAGTAAAGTTGTGAGAGCAAAAGTAGAAACTCCATAGAACTCCATTTCCATTATCAAAATGGCTGGTAGACGGAAGCCTTAATAGCTGTAATTTACAATGTTATGTACATAAGGATCAATTAAAACGCAGAATAAATTTTATCTAGATATCTCAGCTACTTCTTATTAATAAATAAAATTTTACAAAGTTCCCTCGCATATAGAACAAACACAAAGACAAATCAAATATATAGTTTTTAATAGAGGCAAGTGAATGTTATACATCGTTTTATAGCATCTATAGTAAATTATTAAGAGATTAAATAATCGTTTAGCATCATTTTAAAAACGTTTTTATGCATTTCACTTGGTGTGTGTGTGTCATCAAATTTTAGATCGTTAATTTAACCAACTCCCCATTAAGCTAGAGCTCTGAAACTTTTGGGAATCGTTCTTACTCGCCTAACAATGCAATATTTAGACATTTGCGACAAGTTTTAACTAATATTTTCTTTAATACTGCAGTTTAGCCCAACCACTTGGCACGATTTCAAAAATTGGCACCAAACTTGGCGATTTTTTTTTGCTGAAAGTTAAGTCCGTAAAACGGACCAGGGTACCCACATTTGGCAAAATAACGCCAAATAATTCTTGTTGCCATGGGTGGTTGGGTTAAACTGCATTTCAACCATTTAATTTACTGGATGAATTAATTAATTTTAGTTAGTTTTTACGTTTTTATGTATTTCTCTTGGCGTGTGTATGTCTGTGTGCGTATCAGTGTGTCATCAAATTTTCTATCATAAATTTAACCAACTTCCCATCAAGTTAGAGCTCTGAAATTTTGGGAACCATTCTTACTTGCCTAACAATGCAATATTTAGTTATTTGCGACCAGTTTTAACTAATATTTCAATAATTTTCTTTAATAAACTTTGCCACCATATGAAAACGTTGTTTTTAAAAACGTTGCTTTTTATCTCGAATTTTTTCTTTATATGATTATTTATTCATTCACTAGCTTCTTGAAATAAAGCAGTCCAATATTGGAAGGCACACAAAAAGTGAAACTGCTCCACTAAAAGCATAACTCGATTTTCTGCTGAGAAAGTGTTTTAGGATTAACAGGATATTGTGTACGACGACTTTTTTTTCCACGACTGACATAAAATTAACGCCCCATACTACAGTAAGCTTTTGGAGAAGGTAAAAACAGTGCACTACAGGTGCAAAAGATTTCCCATTACAATCATCAATAATTTCCTTCGCCAATACACTGCAAGACCTCTCGCAGCCGCTGCAAAACAGACAAAAAAAAATTGTAAGAAACTTAACTGGTCAACACTCGAAAATCTTCTACATAGCTCAAAATTAGCATAGGTGGTCTATCATTAATGCGAGTCCACAAAGAAGAGTTCGGAAGAAAAAGATTTTCATCCAAAGAAGGAGCAGAAAAATTGCATGATTGTTTCGTAAACATCCGACAGCTATTTAACATATTGGAACTTGAAAAAACTCCCAATAAATTAGGGAAAATATGGAGATCTTAAAAAAAGGATGAATAGAAAAGTAACATTCGTGTAATTTTGGCAAGCTGTATTTTAGAAAGAGTTTTTAAAAAAGACTCGTTGACATTTTTTCCTCTCTCGTACATCGAGGATCACTATGTATAACAGACAAGTTGTGAAATGGGAAGGAAGTGCAAATGATTGTTTATTAATGTCGCTCTTTGAAGCAACACGAGGACAATTGGGGTCGGACTTCGTACTTTTGAGTCTCAGTTTAGTGACGAGGACGACACTTGGGCTGGCACCTTTTTCTCAAAACTTCCACACCACGATCATGGGATGAAAGAGTGAGTGAGGGTGGGTGGGTGTAGCTAAATGATGCAAGAGCCAGGTGTGCTCATTCTGCCACAAACAAGGTGTAACTGTGATCTAGATGTTTGAAAAAGACGAAGGAAAGTTAAAATGAATGTTTAGTTTAGTTTTTATTGATGTCACACCAGAAGCAACACGAGGGCTATTGGTGAAGGACCTCGTAATTTTGAACCTCGGTCAAGTGAGCTGGCACACCCTCTCCTAACTTCCACACCTCGCCAAGGGAGGACAGACAGGTTTCATGGGCCCAGACAGATTTAACGTGTATCAGCCCCGGCTACACGGCAGGTCGTTAGCGGACAAGTATGAAATCCGCGACTGAACGAAAACCGCCGGCCACGAATAGGAAACCATGGCACGCGGTCTAAAATGAATAACAAGAAGGAGGATCGAAAATGGAGAGAATCGCTAGGGTATTCTGGGGCACAGCACCAGGGCTTAAAAAAGACTGTAAACCCCTTCGGAAAAAATGATTATTAGGGTACCTCAGGGTCTCATGATGCTCGTAACTACTTAAAGAAGCTCCCGAGAGTCACGTCAACGGAGGACTTTGAGCCTCGACAAATTTAACGCGCATCAGCCTAGCTACATGATGGGTCTTCAAAAGTATCAAGGCTCGAACCCACGACTAGATAGAAACAATGCCGGCCACGAGTTTGCGAACATAACCTCTAGGCTACTGCAGCCACTTATTAACTCTCTCTCTCTCTCTTTCTCTCTCTCTCTCTCTCTCTCTCTCTCTCTCTCTCTATATATATATATATATATATATATATATATATATATATATATATATATATATATATATATATATATATATTAATTCATTACTAATATACGTAAGCTTTTACTAATACAACACAGAGTAAAGCGAATGTAACAGTATCGTTATTAAGGTATCATCCTTATTTACTGTTCGGTTATCACTACCCCATAAGCTTTATTTTCACCCATAGCATTACCTTTAATGTTATGAACCGTCTAAGTTAAATACCCACACAGGACCCACAAAACCGAGATCGATTGGACTCTACAAATTACTATCGCACAATCCAACCGAAGTGGGTTTCAAAGTAATGAAATTTTCTTCTCTCCTATTCTCTTCTCGAGGGAAATCAAAGGAAGAGGTCAAATAAGAAGACTTGCAAACATCGAAGTAAAAGGGATCCAAGAATCATTAGTGTTTCGGTATTATTTTCTTAGCTTCGATAAAAAAAAAAAGTTTGAATGATCAATAACATAGTTTTTGTATAACCCATAATCATGAACCTTATTCTTAAAAAATTACTAGAAAACAGTTACAGAAGATTGGTATGTTGCCAAATGCTTTGAAACTGGTTGCTCTTTAAATTTATTTTTATATATGTGTATACAATGTCTGTCTGTAAAGTAATGGGACTAGCGTAAAAATTATATTTAATTATAATTCAGGCAAATATATATTTGATTTGAAGTCAAAGATAATTTGAGGTTTTACATCAAATTATCAATTTTGAATAATTGTGAAAATCTTGCAAGAAAAACTGTTAAGTGTTCAAATGAATGACAAGAAAGCGGGTCAAAAATGTGAAGAATCGCTAGGGTATTCAGGGACCGCACTATTAAATTTGTAGCCGCTGGTTGTCTTACAAAATAATTTCGCAGAGAGTGGAAAAAAACTGTAGTTTTTTTATATTATAATATGTACAAAATAATTTAGAAGATATTTAAACTTTCTCTTAAATAGACTGTGTAAAAAGATTTTAGGATGACCTGTCTAATGAAAAATCTATTAAATATGAGTGCATATTAATTTTAAAAACACACTTTTAAATACATTTTAATGGGTTTTCTTTAACTCACATTGTAACTTAGTCTGGGTCAAAACATTAAAAACTTTTTCTCGAATTTTAAAGCGCTCAATTGTGCTGACATTTTCAACATATTATTATTTTGAATGAGAGTACGATAATTTAATTATAATTCATTAAAATTAATTGATTAAAACGAATTATTCAAAGAACTAAATTTTACGCTAAGTTTCTCGCCAATCGATTCTCGCCAATGGATTTCACGCCAAGTTTCTCGCCAATGAATTCGGTGAACAAATGGTCACCGAATCCATTGCAACAATAAAAAAATATTGCAAATGGATATATGCATTGTAACCCATTCACACTAAGTATTTGGTTTTAAAACGTGTCGTCAATTTTTAATACATCTTGAATTCTCTCTTTTACTTCTTTTGTAAGTCAATATTCGTTTATTTTACAACGCTATTATTATATGTGTTTATTTTAAATGATAAATTAAATAAATATCAAGTAATAAAAAAAATATTAAAACTAATTATTGAATAAATTCAATCCGACTCAACGTTCCCTTTGGCCCTTAAAATTTAAGGTGTAAAAAAATTATTACGCAAAGTGTGAAGTTTGAAAGAAAATCTATGTTTAAAAAACTTGTTTTTACCGGTGTTTTTTAAATATTACTAAACAAATAGAAAATTTACACGCACACATTTTATTATAATATTTAAATCACCGACCATTTTAAACCACCTTCCCTCCTAGGAAAGAAAGTAATATTTTTGAGGGACTTTCCGAACATATTTAGTGAGATTGTTTTTAAATCCTCTGTAGCACTTATTGCAGAAACGTTTCCATTGACGTCGTTAGCAATCTCTTGCCCAAATGATATGGCAACGTGATGTATGCATTGCAGCTGTTTATAACACTAATCGTGATTCTTAAGAGGGGTTGTTACACCGAGACAATATTGCGTTACGGTATATAAAACCAATGCTAGGCTCGAATGTCGGGTCACTGTTCCGGTGGCGACTGTTGACGGTAGCTTTTGGGAGACCAGAATTAGGCTACCTATCTGCGAACCCGCAAACGTGTCTTCTAAACTACTGGTGTATCCCATGCCGGGCCATTTATTTGCTATATATTTAATTCCATCAGCAGTAGTCCCCGTCAACAACGACGATAGAAGCTCAAACGTCGTAATAACTTACTCTATGGTAGGGGATCTCCTTTCAGGTGGTTGTCTAAGACGTCGACAAATATGACGACAGAACGAATTTTCTGTGGACCAACAAATAGAGGGTTCGAATCGTCACCGTTAACTACTTCTTCGCCATAGGGTATAAAAAATCCCGAATAGTGGTGAAAAACATATTTGCACCAAAATGCAAACCCAGGATTGGAACACTAGATTGCAGCACAGCCTAGAGCTACTGGTTTCATAGGCACCCCAATGAAAGTGCTTAATTAAGACACCCATTCGTAAATCACAACTCTAGGTATTCCTGTAACTGTAAATGCGTCAAATAGACCCGCCATCTCAATTTGAAACAGTCGAAGACTTCAATGGAAACCATCCAAAAGGACAATCGGGGGATGCATATCAATAAAAGTAATGGCAAGAAAAGTAACCTTCTCTACAAGTATCAATCAGAATGTTCATTTTCTTAACAACATGATAAAACTGGAGGAGGATTGTGCAGCAGCTTTCTTCAACAGCAACAACAGACATTTAAACGCTTCAATAACCAGCCGATGGTGAGTCCCTTTTAGCCTATTTGATAAGAGTGCCACAAAAAGCGACTGAACGACTTTTTTGTCGGGCTCAATTGTCAAAGATTTCAAACGCCGCCGACACCCAAGGTTAATTGACCTCCCCCGGCACAGGGTAGAAATACCCCGATAAGGCGAGGGAAATTACGGACATAATATAAATAAACAGAATTAATTATAAAAATTCAATTTTGTATTTAAGTATTATATAGCATTAAATACATAGTTTGCATATTCTATGCAAATATCAAGTGCCGTGTAAAGTATACATTTGTATGAAAATGTGATTAAAAGAAAGAAATTACAAAACATTGTTTTAAATATTTTGATTATAAAAATAAAATAAAAAAGAGCATTAAAAATACAAGTATAATACATAAGAAATATAATATAATATTATATATATATATATGGAGAAAAAGCATGCACAGCTCTTCAACAACGACGGGAAAAGTTAAGACGCTGTAATAATTGATCTGACTAGGAAATCCGTGCTGGCTCGGTAGCTATAGACACTTCAAAAAATGACCGGGCGAGGTTAGTTTAAATCCAAAGAGTGGAAGTATGAATCGCCACCGCCACTCAAGGTCAATCAACCATTTACTACGGGGTGAAGAAAAAAAACCCTCGAAGTGTCGAAAACATCTTCACGCTGAATAGCATTATTAATTTCGACTTGAAGGACACAGGAACTGATACTGGCTTAAATGCATTATAAGTCCGGACGCACAGTTGTATTTATTTATATTTTTATTCATTATTTTATTTATTTATTTTGTCAAATTAATATATGGTGCATTTAGGTTTAACATAACAATTGGAGCCCAAGAAATTTTGTGACTGATAGAGAAGCTTAATGGCGTACGAGCAAGCTGAGGCAATGTTGCACCAAACAAGGAAAATCTGAAACCAGACGTATGAAAAAAGAAATTGGTTGACAAAGAAAAGGGTCAAAAATAGAGAAGGATTGCTAGAATATCCCGGAGGCGCGTCCCCCGTGTTTACCAAAGACAGTAAACACCATAGGAAAAAAAGATCACCAGGGTGCCTCGGAATCATGATGCCCGAACCTACCTAAAGAAGGCAATCCCCTGAGATCCTCTGATATAATCCCTAGCAGCAGGATGCCCGGCTATCCCCCACGATACCCATTTTATTCGCCTCTTACGACATGTATGAGCTATAGTGGGACTATTCTTTCACACCTAGTAAATACAGGGTTGCACGAAGATGTGTGCGTAACATCTCACTGCCAAAACAAATAATAATAAAAAGCGCCAATCAGGTCTTATATTAAATCAGTGCAAGCATTCTTTGCAGCATTAACTTAATCGTCGCGAAATCCAGAGGTTACATGAGACTATACCGGATGTATGTTTACAAATTCAGACTCTGGGAGACACTATTATAAACCAAACATTGGCGAATTAGAAGTGACAAGAAGTGAGATACTTTGTCTCGATAGAGCAAAAAAATCCTAGGACCATATGATTGGAATATTTTCTCTGGAGATTCAATTGTTCAATGTCAAGCTTCTCATTTATTTACGAAACGCTGAGTTTTCAGTAAATATCATTTTTTTAAAAAAAATTCTCAATGTTTTTATCCTTTATCAACAATGAATGACCACTAAAACGTTTTTCATCTTCTAAAACTCCCGGAAAGCATCGCGAAATCTATCAAATTACTTGTGAATTATTCTAAATAACAACAGGCTCATCCCGTTATGAAGCACATTTTATGGATTTTTCTATTCTAACTCTAAAAATCTGAATTTTAAATTAAATCGTAGCTTATTTTTTCTACTTCCCACAACAACCGTGTACCTGTTTGGGAGCTCATCTAAACAATCTACATATCCGGGCTATATCTGTTATTGAAATTTACATTCGATAGATTGCTTTTGATATTGCACTTTTTAAATGTTTTTTTTTCTCATAAAAAAAAATTTCGGCAAATTTTTAAGCACATTTTTAACCGTAGTGAACATGTCAGCACTGGTAGCAAATTTAGAGGTGTAAAGTTTATTAAAATTTTCGATATACATTTTACAATAATGTGAGTGACGGTATTTTTTAATGGCGCAAAAGCCAGATGTGGCCATACTGCGCCAAACAAAATAAGTGAGTGAGCACAAAGCTGTGATCTAGACGTTTGAAAAAAGAATGGGAAAAAGAAAAAATGATTGACAAGAAGAAGGGTCGAAAATAGAAAAGGATCTCTAGGGTATCCCGGAGGCATATCACCCGTGTTTACTAAAGACCGTAAACCCCATTTGAAAGAAAAAGATCACTAGAATGCCTCGTGGTCATGATGCCGCACCTACCTAAAGAAGGCAAGCTCTTGAGATTCCCCGATATAATTCACAGGGTCAGAGTATCCGGCTATACCCCTAGACGCTGGGTACCCATTTTAGTCGCCTCTTACGACATGCATGAATTACCGAGGGACTATTCTTTCACACCCGGTCACCACACGGGTGTTACACTGATGGAAGCATATTCGATAATCTTGACGGTGCATTCGTTCAGATTAGAAATGTATGATAGATATTAACTGCATATTTGCTGAAATTGTTAACCCTGATGTTAGATTTTACGATATCGACAATTAAATGATAGCGTTTTTTTTTTTTTTTTGGAACATATTTCGTAAATAAAGTAATATATTTAATGGATGGATCCTTAATGCTGACAAGTATCAAAAACAAGTCTTGACATTGGCGATATATTTGGCAATATATCATTGATAAATTACAGGCCAAAATAAAAACTCCAGCGTCATTATATTTGCCTCATGTTATGCAATGTATCACCAAATCCATCTATATATTCCCTGACATTAATTCCTAATATCTGTTAGGCTACGGAAGTCATTAGAGAGAAAAAACATGTATAGTTCGTATAATTCTTACAATCCAAGAGCAAAAAAGAAATGTTATGAAATACCGAAAACCATCTCTTATAAATAAACCAAAGTAGAACTATCATTAAAAATAACCGCTCGGGGTTTTTTTTCTGCTTCGAAACTACACCAGTTCACACAAATAGTTCCAAGACGGAACGATTATGAGCATCATAAAACAAGAAATACCCCGAAAAAAATAGAAGCACCAGAAAATTTGTAATAAAATAACACATCGCAGGCGATATTATTTGCCTCATCTTATGCACCTTTACTTATGCAGATATCACGGAAAAGCGATATCGTCTGCAGATAACATCCGGCCACTTCCTGCATCCAATCACAGAACATTGCCTATTCCCGGAACACCCCCATAAATCACCGAGAGTGGAAAATCATAACCGTAACCGCTATCCATCATCCGTGCGGCGCTAAAAGCAGACGATCCTCCGAGATGCCAAACGATTCGCGTGGCATGTCGGGAAGGAAATGGAAGGCACTTTTGGAACATAATAGTCGGTCTCGACTAAAGGATACAAACAATTTACGTCCACCCTTCTATAGCAACGTGCGAGTATAATGAGATGGGAAGAGGGGGATTAAATTTATCGTCTGAGAGCACTTACTGGAGGGCGGGTGGGCCTTTGTTTCCGTCAGGGAATTCTAGAATGCACCATTCTAACCCTTTAGGGAGAAAAAGATAAAAGATGCCTTAAGTGCTGTTTGTAAGGATGGAAATATGCTTTGGGGTCGGGTGTCGAAACTGTAAAATGCTGAGTATGTCTTGAACAATGGATCGTAGGAAAATGTTTAACTTTTAGAAGATATTGTTCTCAGATTGCAGATGTGTTCCTTCATTGTTGCGGGAGATAAAACGTCATTGAAAAGGCACAAAAAATTGTAAATTATCACACTAATGTAAAACATTTTAGCACACACGTTTTTTTTATACGCTGAAAAGATTGTAAGATTAATACAAAATAACAAATTTATCAATAACATTATAACAAATTATTATTTAAAAAGTATAACTTTTCAGTGTAATTTTTCAACTCTTGAAAAGAAATGTAATACAGAATGAAGAAATTTGCATAGATAAAAGAATCTTTTTTAGTTTTATTTTGATTAAGTTTAATTAAAGCTCATGCGGAGCCATTTTTATTATTATAACCAAGAAACTTTCACTCGGGCTTGCAGCGTTCTTTTAGGTTCCCTGTACGTCCCTCATGCTTCATAAATTTGAGCCACGGTCTGATGACGAAGTCGACACAAGACCTGAAATTTCAATTTCCACATCCACGTCACCACAGTGAAAACTTTGAAACCCGATCGATTTAACAATCGGCTCCTTTCGACGACGAATCTTTAATGGTAATCGAACGCGATTCTCAACTGACACAACGCCAAAACTCTTTGGCCACAGCGGCCGTTTCCCGCAGACGTAAACATTGTATCCTTTGTGTGAGTTTCTCAGCTCTCTTAGTCAGTAAAGTAAAAATCATGCATCATTTCTCAGGCTGCCTTCTTTTTAAAAGCTCTAATTTAAATTTTTATAATCATAAGTATGTTTTCCAGTTATTGGAAATGAGTATTTTCTCCACATGGATTGCTGGACCAGATTTCTTGACTTTAACCCTATAGAGTATTTCTGGGATGCTCTAGCGAGATCAACTGCGTCTCACCATCCCCCTCTAAGAACCATCCTTGGTTCAAAAATTATCTTGCTACAGGTGTGGAATGGACTGCCACAGGGACGCCTCAATTGTCTCCTGTTCAGTATGTCGCCATGCTATGCGATCAGTGTGATTGTGAGAGGGGACTTAACAGATATAAGATTCATTTTCAGTCTGGTATCACAGCGTGGATTTCGGATATCCCTGCACAATGAGATTTGCTGATAAACATGCGAACATAAAATGACTTTTGAATCGTAGATCCTTTTCTCTATTAGAGATGTATATTCATACCAAATTTCACTAAAACTTGTCCATTAGTTTTTCAGAAATTCCTCATAACGTGCTAATTCTCTTGATTTTGCCCGCGAGTGTAAATACTACATATGCTCATATCCATTGTGTTTTGTAAAAGACGCTATCTTCAATTAATATTTATTTCTTGAGGTGTAAAACTTGTATAAGAATAATTTGAAAAATCGTACAAGGGCTCGTTTTTAGGCAAATGGGAAAAAAAAATTTACAATGGAAGCGTGTAACTTTTAGTATATGGCACCCTGGTCTCGCTTGTATCAAGGCTTTGTGCCTTGGTAGAAGCTCATAAAAAATTCACGCAGTAAAGAATCAATAAAGAAAATCAATTTGATTTTTATTCAGTTTTTCATATATCCATTTCAAATATATTAATCTGAAGTAAGAATTTCAGAAATCAATTCTTACGAATATGGAGCAGAACCTGTCACGCGTCCTCAACAAAAGATTAACAGAAAAACCTATTTATCTGAAATAATTTTGTAGGTGAATCCGAGATAAGAACGTATAGAACTCCACACTAAGCTATTGTATTATCTATCGACACTGAGCATTGAATGTTAATTTGTAATTCCTTCTCAGCAATATAACACCTATATATTCAAACTTTTCGATCTTTCTCTGTACTACTACTCTTCCTCCAACCTCTCCGTTGCTTATAAAACTTTTCTTTTGTCTCGCTATCAGATCACTCATATTCATTGCACATTTCAACATAGAATGTCCATTTTCATAAGCCACGGTTTATTCACACGAACAGGTTCTTATATCAAATAACGTCATATTAAAGTTCCAAAGATTAGTAGAAGGGAAATACAAGTGAGAACTCCATTACAAGTGTGGTGTCATATATAAGTAACATAATGAAATATCAGTGACAGATCTCATACTAAAAGAGTGAAGATCTTGAAACAAAAATAGGGTCCTCAGGGTTGCCTTAAATTTCTGAATAATTTGTCCTATTTTTAATAATTTCTTGGATTCTCGTTTATATATAAAATAAAGTTATGAATCAATCAAATGGTAAAAATGCTTAATTTTTGTGCGAATTTTGCTTTATTCCAATATAAACGAAAAATTCATAAATAAGTAATTACAACAGGTTTATGAAAACTAAATTCACTAATGGAAAAAATAGGGATTCAAACACATATACACTTTCTATTTTAAGCATCGGATTTAGAAAATTGAATTCGTGTACAACTCTCGATTCAGTTTTATTAAATAGCTTTCGGAAAATTAATTTTATTGTCCAGCATTTTTATTTCAAAAGCTGGAATCATAAAAAAACATTGTTTTGAGTTCATAAAAAAAAAGTTCTGAAGCGTTTTTCCTGCGTATGTTTTTGAAAATAGACCAGTAAAAGATTAAATGTAAAAAAAAAATAAAACAACTCTTTTCATCTCTTAATTTCTTTATGTTCCCGCAATGCACTTTTAGGCTTTCCCACTCAACGAAGAACAACTTCGATATCAGACGCAGCAACTGAACCAATAAAAGTTTCACAAGTTTCCAAAATCCAGTCAAGCGGAAAGTTCTTACCACAAACGACGGAAGAGAAAAAAACTATGATACAATCAATGAAATCCGGGAGCTCCTTTTCTATGAAAATGGCCCGATTTGTTTTGCCACCCAAGTCCGGCCATAACGATCAGGGAGTTGACCATGCTGAAAGAACGGCGTCTGTGCTTGACAGGGAAGACAATGCACAGGACAGGAAAAAAGGGTTTAAAACCATCTTATTGGTAAACTCAATGAGCCTTTCCTAAAGATTATAAACATTTTTTTTTTGGACAGGAATAGCTTTTTGTTATATCATTTTCGTAAGGATAATTATTTTTAATGCATATAATGTAAACCTTATAGTTTGCGTTTATTGTAGGCAATTGAAAAACTTTGCCTCTTCTTTTCACTTAAAAACATGTTGAGTTGATGCCCGGATTGGCAACTTTTTTTTCTTTTTTGGTGATAAAGTTTTTCATACCAAATTTCATGCACGCCGATTCCAATGTTAGGCCTAAATGCCGTAGGTATTTAGTAGATGGGGGGGGGATTAGCTTCACGTCCAGGCGTAAATCTACATTAAGTAGACGTAATAAATTGCTTATATACACCCTGATACTAAGAGCTATCCTGACCTATGCTAGCCCAGTCTGGTCGCATTGTGCTGACACAACACTAGATTTATTAGAAAAATCACAAAATTCCACTATTAGAATGATAGTAAGAGCACACTGGTACATGAGAAACACAGACATTAGATACTCAATTAAACTCCCAACACTTAAAAACTTCATTAAAAAATTATCAGAAAATTTCTACCAAAAAATTGATACCTCAAGCAATAAAACCATTCAAGAAATAGAAAAGTACACCCCACTCAGAAGCAACTCACAACTACACAGACCACGAGAAATTTTAATTCTTTAATGTCACTTATATTACAAAAACACTGGTAACACAAGCACACTCCTCACAAAATCTCACCCCTACGCACCCACCTATATATACAGAATTAACACACCACACCATCGACCAATCACAGAGGGCGCTCTCACAGCGACCAAACTGAACAAGCAGGCAGGAATCCAATAGACTACTGCTGCAATATCCTAAGCCTAAACTCATGAATTTCAACCATCTTCTCTTTTGGATTAATTTTAACAACACTAGTACTTCAACTAGTGATATTCTAATATTAATAACATATATTCAGCATATTTTTCAAAATTAATTTAATATTGTCTAAAAAGCTATTGTCCTGTAATTTTATTTTATTATCTTAATATCTAAATCTTAACTTCTGGGCAAGTGTAAAACCAAAATTCAGTCTCACCTCAAATAATAACCAATTCACAGGGAATTAAAGCCAGAGAGGGTTATGTTCCCCGACAAAAATAGTCGGTTTAGTTTGGTGTGTAATTCATTTAATCTAAAATACATGGTTATTCAAAATGAAGCATCCTATTTCAAAATTCCATACTTTCATAAATAACGACATAGAATTCAAAGGCAAAATATGGATTTCTTTACAAGTAAGTTCAATATAACTTCCTTTAGTTACAGGTATAATGTCAATTGATATGCAAATTCCTGTCAAACACGTTGTATTGTGTCAGCAGCAGAAGTCCGTTGTTCAAGTTCAAATACATTTCTGGGTAATGGTGCATACATTTTATCTTATACAAATCCCCAAAGGAAGAAATCGCTTCGGGAAATATCAGGTGACTTAGGAAGCCAATTTTGTAACATAAAGTCCTCTAGTCCACTGCGAAGTAGCCACATGAAAAATTTTCAAATAGCTTCACGAAGAATACCCGAAAGTCATCAATTTTTCACAATATAAATTTCCACAGTTTTCCTTTGAATCCATGCATTACATGGAATATGGAATTTTGAAATAGCATAAATCATTTTGAATAACCCTGTATTATTGCATTTAAAGCAGACATTAGTATTAATATGTTTAATGAATAGGGGCCAACTATTGTTACTACATGTTTGTTTGCATCAATATCTCTCATGAGAGCTGGAGCAACACAATTGGCTATTATACCTCTTCATTTTGATTGATGAAAATGATATCGAAAATATCTCTCTCACTAACCAAACTTCCGTATCACACAATGAAAGACAAACATTTATGAATAAATAAATACCGTTCACTTATTTTTGAAGAATGGATTTATAGTGAAGAATGGACAACATTTTTTTTAATTATTCATTCATCTTCATAAATTAAGGAAATATATATGTCAAGCCAATTAAAATTGTGATAAAAAAAATGAAATCAAAAGATTTATCTCACAGGATATCCTTAAGAATACTAACATTTCTTTAAATAGCAATCTATCATCGGTACAAATTTCATAGCTTCAAGAAATATGTGGTTGTTAACGTATTATTCCTTCTCCTTTCTGTGAATCAATTCAAGCGTTGTTAGCTTTGCTGCGTGAGGCATCTTAACACAGAGAAACAGCTTTTACAGACATACGAAACTAAGGCATATTTTGTGAATTTTATAAATTGATTGGGAGAGAGTAGTTATATCAGCAATATTCAAAACCTTTAACCTTCATTACTAAATTAATTATGCATAGAAGTGTGTAACGGTCAAAAATTGGCAGCAAAGCGTCACGGAAATAAGATGACAAGTGATTTCGTATATTATTATTTATATTTTCACACCACATATCATTAAGATTTTTCGATGCAGATATTAATATTCCACGCGATAAACTCCAGATTGAATATAAAAGCGCAATCCAAGAACTGCTGAAAATATTAACCTTAGTTGTATCAGGCTGTTGCATATGTGAAAAATCCTTGTCCAATTTAAGCAACTCCCACTTGATGGTGCACTTTGAAAATATAATTTTTAATCAAAATACCGATTTTTTTTTACCTAGTTACAACTGTTTTGATATTATTTGATCATAAATTTCTCTGATCGGAAAGTCTCTAAAAATGAGTTGCTTTTCCCCCATTACTTCAAAACACAATACCTCAAAATTTTTCGCATCAATGAACTTGAAACTGTGTGGTGTGTGTGTGTGTGTGGGTGGGTGGGTGTGGTTCAAATATAAACAGAATAGACTATTCTTGGGATTTTATATTGAATAGAATTTCTTTCCATTGAAATGAAGTGAAAATTATAATGACTTTTAAAGAAAATTTCAGTGTTCAGTACTCGAACTACCACAGCTTCCCAACGTAAAGGGTGCAACCATGACCATTAGGATGCCGCGGACTCTTTACTCATTGAAATATTTCTCACTCACGTAACTCATGCATACATACAATATCTGTTCAAAGCCCTTAGGTACCGACTCCCCTTAAGAAATGCAGAAAAACTGCAAGACGTTTGGAAGACTTGTATCAATAAAGTTACCAAGCCAATCGTCTCCGATTCCTTCAAAACACAGAAGGGGTGGGTGAAAACCAAATAAACGCTTATGTTTTTCAATAATGATTACCCATGATATAAAAACTCTTAGGTAAAGAGAAACTGTTGTATCTTCAAACTTTATAAAATATGATGAAGTGTCATCCTTTTGGAAGTGGCATATGTCTTGAACCACCCCTGACACACTAGGCGCCCCCCTCCCCCACCTGATCAAATTCCAAAACTCTTCCTAATCATTTTGGAGAAAGCTTCTTTTGATATCTTTTTATCCCACTTTCAAACTATTTTGAGGCTCTATTCTCTCTTCCCCCCCCCCCCCAATCTTATTCTATCCCATCCTCATCCTTCACCGATCACATCTTCTTGATCACCGATCGTCTGACAATTTTTTTTTATTCTCCTCAGATCGCTTGGTGTTTCAATCTCGCCATTCAGCCTGTCACATCACGTGGTCTTGGGCCAAGAACTAATTTCCTGCTCCCCGGCTTCGCTCACCTGATTCCACCCTCCACCTCCCCTGTTGCCAGATGAGCCGGGAAAAGTGTATGAGTTTTGTAATATTGTGTCGACCGTATGTCTTTTTTTCGATTCTTTCCTTCGTTTTATGGGGCATTTTTCTTTCCCCCTTTCTCTTTGTTTGGAAAAGTTAATATTATGAAGTTGTCTGCACACAATATTTTTCATGGGACTGTTTCCCGTTCCCGACAAAACCACTTAATGTCGCGAGACAGAAAAGGAAAGCCTTAGTATTTTCAATATAAAAATTTTTCAATTATATTACCTCGAGATGGTATTTTTCTTGTCTTGTGGAGTTTGAGGGATATATTAAGTCTTGTTAAACAAACATTGAGTTTTTCCTTTAGATATATTAGATCGTCGAGAAGATTTATGTTTTCTTCGGAATATTAACTACTTTTAAAAAGCTAATCTCTTATTATGTTCTTATATGCCTTGACTCACCTTTATCCATTATTGAAAATTACACTAAATTTCGATATCGATAACACATTTAGCCTCCAATGTCATCGTTGTTTGAAAATATAGTTTACTTAAATCTTTTTATACCAAGTTATGGTACTACCTAATTAATCAAAAATAATGGAGTTTTGGTAGCATAATCATGTAGCGTCGTGATCATGATTCGTTATATATTTGAATTCCGAATTCACTTGTAATCAGTGGCGTACCCGGGGACAGGGGGTATAAAGGGACATATGCGTCCCCAAGATTTTTTTTCGAAATTGAAATGTTTCTGAATAATTCATTTGGTATACTATAATAGATATTCTAAATTTTAAATATGAGAACCCCTTTCCCGTCCTCATGCTTAATTCTTTTTTTTTTTTCATCACAAAAAGAAAAATCGATTTCAACTAAGCCGATTCCTGAGAAAAGAAAAAATAAAGTCTTTGTTATCTCTGAAACAGGGTGCATCCCTAAAAAATGCACCCCTCCCCAAAATGCAAATTTTATTCTCGACGTATCTTAATTATTCTTCTTAAATAATCTTTATTTTTATGGGTTTTCTTCTACTCACATTGTATGTTTCGGTCAAAACTTTAAAAGCTTTTTTTCTCATGTTTTAAAACGCTCAGTAGAGCTGAAATTTTCTATACACGAATGGTTTGGATGACAATACGATAATTTAATAAAATGAATAAAAATTGATTCAAACTAATTACTTAAAGCATTAAATTTCACGCCAAGTCACCAAATCCCCATCTTCAAGACAGGTGAATGTTACTGAAAATGAATGTTACTGATAGGCGAATGTTACTTAAAATTTAAGGTACAAAAAAAAAATTTGTTACACAAAGTGTGAAGTCTTAAATAAAACCCATGTTTAAAATGCTCGTTTTTTACCGGTGTTTTTTTAAATTTTTATAACTTGATAAAATTATATCAATACTTGAACACTTTTAAATAGGAGAAATAAGATTGATATAACGTATTATTTACTTTTTACCAAGTCGTAATTCTAAACTTAAAAATTGATTCAGTCATGGCATGACGATATGCATCCTCCAAAATTATTTTCTGGGTACGCTACTACTTGTAACGGAAGTTTTCATTAAACGGTGCTGCGGCGCCATCAGGTAAGTGAGTGATGGGGAAATTCTACGGCGCAAGATATGGCTGTGCTCCGCCAATTGTAATCTAGGCATTGGAGAAAAGAGGAAAGAAAGTTAAAAATGATTGACAAAATGGAGAATTGAAAATAGAAAAGGATTACTAGAGTAACCCTGAGGTGCATCACCCGAGTTTACCGACGACAATAAACCTCATGGGAAAGAAATAGATCGCTAGGAAGTTTCTTGTCGAGATTTCTTGTACCTATCTAAAGAAGGCAAGCCTCTGAAAACGCGCTATCAGGAGGAAAATTGCTTAATCATGCATTTTTTAACAGGCAAACAATTATTTTACGCATTGAAAATGACTAAAATATCATCTACAAAACAAATCATTTAATTGTATATTTCATTACTTCTCACGAAACTTTAAAAATACATTTCTGGGTGAATGTGAGTTGAGGTTTTTTAAAGCAAGAGCCAAATCTAGCTATGCTGCGACAAACAATGTATATCTGGGATGTAGAAGTCACAAAAATGAAAAAAAGGGTGCAGCGACTCTCTTCAACAACGCCAGAAGTGAAAACGTCTTATTAATTAGCCCGAAAGAGATGTCTTTTTCAGCGGGTTGGTATAGGCTCAGCAGAAAGGACCTGTCTACTTTCCTTCCGACCTACTGGACCAGGGTTCGATATAGCCGCTCGCTCTCACAATCAAAAACTCTCTCCCTCTCAATGGGGTCGAAAGTCTCTCAACGCCACTGCGGTGAAAGATGTTTTCTTACCCCATTTAAGGGAAGAGAGTTATTGATGACATCGGAACGCCAGCGGCTGTTTCGAACCCTGGTCCAGCGGATCCGAAGAAAAGTTGACCGATCACTTTTTGCTGCACCTATACCAACCAGGCTGAAAAAGACGTCTCTTTCGGGCTAGTTGGTATGGCGTTTTAATTTCTGGCATTTGTTGTTGAAGAGAGTCGCTGCATACTCCCCCTCCAGTATCATCATGATAATACGAAGAGAAACATTGATATTTGCAGAGAAGATAGCTTTTATTTTCAGCCATTTACTGCAACTGATACACACTCCTTCCTTGTTGAATTGAGTTTTGCTTTGAACAGTTTTCTATTTGAATCATCGGCTGTCTCGAGTTGAGTGGCAGTTCACGTTCGATACGTGCGCCAAAACCAAGTATGCAGCGATTCTCTTCAACAACAAACGCCAGAAGTTAAAACGCCTTATTAACTAGCCCGAAAGAGACGTCTTTTTCAGCCTGGTTGGTATAGGCGCAGCAAAAAGCGATCGGTCAACTTTTCTTCTGACCCACCGGACAAGGTTTTGAAACAGCCGCTGGCATTCCAAGGTTATTAACTCTCTCCCCCTGCATGGATCGTGAAAATCACCGACATCGAAAGGGTAAAAATTAGTTTACAAGAAAAAGAGCTTAAAATAGAAAATATTTGCTAGACTATCCGGGAGGCGCCTCAGCCGTAATACACTTTATACACAGTGAGAGAAAGAAGAAAGATCTCTAGGGTAACTCATTGTCACTTACCTGAAAAGGGTTAGCCAATGAGAGTAAATACGAATCTGGAAATGAAACTTTATTCTACTTCTTAAGCCACCGAATTAAAACATAGCTAACGCATTTGAGTTATTAGATACTAACTAATATGCTTTCTCATTTGACAGTCGTGTAAAATAATTTTGATAGTTTCTTTAGATGGCGCTGGGAAATCATATGAGGGGGAAATACTTTGTAAAGTAGCTTTTAATAGGCAAGCGATAGTTTTACATAAAAAAATACGAGAGTCGTTCAAAAAATCCAAAGAAAATCCAAGACATGGCACTCATAGCATGGAAAAAAGTTTGGTCTTAGTAAGTATCATGACTCATCAGACAGCTATTTAAGTCTCAGTAACTCTTATACGTGATCATGACGCCTTTCGTACCTCAAAAATTATTCATCATAACTTTTCCAGCCGATGGGATCATCTTTACCTTCTTTGGAGCAGATTCATCGGAAGTAACCCAACATTTGGATTTTTGCCTGGTTTTCCGGTGTACAGCGATGGATCCATTTGTCATCAATGATGACAACTCGACGCGGCAGCAATCAAATTTTGATATGGAAGCAAATGATTACAAAATCAAAACTAACCCATGAGTTAATGTCAAATTTGTTATGCACCATACAACAGATGAAAGCAACGAATTGTAACAACAATTTACCTTAATGATGCCATCTGTCTTCAAATGCAAGTACTTTTTGAACCACCCTCGTAATGTGTTCACACCAAGAAATTTAATAGTATATTTTATTATTTTAGATGCAATTTTTAAAAAAATGGATCTGGCAATGAAATTTTATTCTATTTCTTATACATTTTAGTATGAATTAATGCAGTTGAAACTTAAGAGTGAAAGATAGAAATTCGATTGTTTTTTCAGATCCTTTTAGATGGAACATTTATGTTGCCCTAAGCATTGTTGAATAATATGTAATATGTAGCATATTCAACATATTTAAATCTTCTCAACTTTTTCTATGCACTCGGATCTTTTATTTGATTGATTGATTTTATTAACGTCGTACTAGAGGGCTATTGGCGACGGACCTCGTAATTTTGAACCTTGGCCGAGTGACGAAGATGACACCTGAATTAGTATCTCTCTCTCCTAAATTCAAAAAAATGCTAATGGGAGATTTTAAGCCTCGACAGATTTAACGTGCATCAGCTCCGGCTACACAATGGGTTTTTAGAGACATCAGAGCTCGAACCCACGACTCGACGACAAGCACCGGTAGCGAGTCCAATAACCAATAGGCTACAGCAGCCACTCTTTTATTGAAGTTCAGCATTTGATTGATAGTTTTTATTGCATATGAAGTGAGTGAGTGACAGAAGAGTTTACAGACCCGAGAGCCAAATCCGATTATTCTGCGCCAAATATTTGTTGCAAAAACGACAAATTTTATTCATTTATTTATTTACATTATATTATGATAAACAAGTAATATTAAAAAAAAAATAAGTCAATTCCTACTTAGGTCAACAAAGAAAAATTTTATTATTTTTGTTTACTTTTTATTAAATTATTTGGCGGTATTTTGCTAAATTGGCTACCCTGGTTTACTTCGCGGACTTAAAGTTCAGCCAAAAAAAAAAATCGCCAAGTTTGGCACTTTTAGAAATCGCGCCAAGTGATTGGACCAAACTGCATTTTCACCAATTAACTTTAATTAAATGAATTAATATTTGTCCGAATGAAATATGAATTAATATTTGCGCGTATTATATAACGATTGAAAATTTGAACAAGATATATGTAGTGTGAGTTAATAGTAGGAATTTAACAAAACGCACAAATTGATTTAAAAAAATATAAAATCATAGGGTTAAAATCTTAAATAATTGTATCAAAAGCCAATTTTACATTTTAAATAAAAGCAAACAAGTTGTGGTACGGTTTTCCCCCCGTCAAGTCCGACTTTAAAACACTGGAGTATCCAATAAAATATGATGAACGATGTACGGGACATTACAGTAGGGAAATCAAGGAGCATTATCACCAAATAAAAGATGTTTATGCATAACTCAAGTACGTCATTACTTACCGAAGATTGTCATGGGTAATAATGAGAAATGTAGCCCCTTAAATATTAGAGGGTCCCTAGATCCCACATGTGACGGAGCCATGGGACAAGAAGTACTGTTACAGTGTTGTCCTCATTAGTTACAAAATTACTGAGGATTACGAAATTATTAAGATGGTTGAAAAGATATGCAAAATCTAATCAGTATATTTAAAATTGTTGGTACATCCACAAATGTACAAATTTGTGTTAACCCATTTTTAAAATTTTCAAAAACGGGGATGTGAGTGACAGTACTGGTTTATCACACAAGAGTCAAATCTGGTTACGTGGCGCCAAACTTTTGTTTAAAATATGATAAAGTCTTTTTAAAAGCATGTTTAGATAAAATGTTAGATAAAAATGTAATATGTCAAAGTAAAAATCCTAAACAGAATATAAAAAGCCAATTTGATATTTTTCTAAAAAAAAAAAAAAAGTTACGGTGAGGGTTTTCACCTACCAAATCAGACGCGTCCAAAACATTTATTTTTTTCAAAAAAATTATACAAAAAAGGGGATGGGAAGGACATGTTAAAAAAACTGTATGACCACCTACGGTAATTTGTATTTGAACGAAAACTTTAGGCAAATATATTTTGTTAATAATATATATACAAATTGCAAACTTTCAAAAGGCTACATGGTGCAGAAAATCAAAACAATGAGTATAGAGATTAATTACAATAGCATCATGCTAACAAATTTGCTCGCGACAATATATTACATTTTTTAACAAAACAAATTGTAAGCCATAGAAAATATCAATAACAATAATATTCCGAAGAATTAATAAAAGAATCTTCCACAGGAAAAACAAAATGTCGAAACCTTTGAGTTGCTGAATTTTTTATTTTTCCAAACTGCTCCAATTGCACTTAATATTTACTCTAAGTACATGTTATCAGAAATCTCAAATCTGAAGCAAACCTAATTGAGATTGTTTGTTAACGTCGCACTAAGAAGCAACACGAGAGCTATTTTGAGACGGACTCGTAAAATTGAATTTTGATCGAGTGACGAGAACAACACCTGAACTAGACTTCCCTCACTGAACTTATACACCACGCCTACGGAAGGACTTCAGACCTCGATTAAATTAAACGTGGATCATTCCGGCCATACGGTGGGTCTTTAATGACATCAGGGCTCGAACCCATGACTCGACGGAAACAACACTGGCCGCGAATCCGCAACAAAGTAGGAGTCCGAACAGCTAAATGTAGGCTGCGAACAGACTACAATGGCCCCGAATAGCTACAATGTAGGCTACGAGTAGGCTACAATGGACCCGAACAGCTATAATGTAGGCTGCGAACAGGCTACAATGTCTACGAATAGCTACAATGTAGGCTGAGAAAAAGATACAATGGCCCTGAATAGCTACAATGTAGGCTGAGAGCAGGCTACAATGACCCCGAATAGCTACAATGTAGGCCGAGAGTAGGCTACAGCGGCCATAAATCTAAAGCAAAAAGTATACCAATAAAAGTTGTAAACAAAGAAAACAAAGCTTATCTTGACCAAAAACAGCAAAAGACAATGAAGAATAAAAACATATATGCATTAAAAAAATTATATACATATGTACAAAAACATATATTCGCAAAGCATTAAGTTTTCCGATACATACAATTGATTTATACAAGAAAGAAACCTATAATAATAGCACTAAGGGTAAGATCAAATATAATACATATTAATTAATGTACAATAATTCCAACAAAAATAATTCCAGATAAAAATCAACGTTTTTAAAAACAAAGTTTTTAAATGGTGGCAAAGTTTATTAAAAAAAAATTATATGGCGGTATTTTGCCAAATATGGCTACCCTGGTCAGGTTCACGGACTTAACGTTCAGCCCCCCCCCCCAAAAAAAAAATCGCGAAGTTTGACAATTTTTGAAATCGCGCCAAGTGGTTGGGCTAAACTGCATTATTAAAAAAATATATTTAAATATTAGTTAAAACTTGTTGCAAATGTCTACATATTGCATTGTCAGGCAAGTAAGAACGATTCCCTAAATTTCAGAGCTCTAGCTTTATGGGAAGTTGGTTAAATTAACGATCGAATATTTGATGACACACTGATACACACATAGACAGACAGACACATACCAATTGAAATACATAAGAACGTTGTAAAAATAAGATGAGAAGCAAACTGGAAAACACAAAGGAAGCTAGCTCAAGATTAAAAATATTAAAGGAAATCTCCATTGTAGTCTAAGAAAATTCTCCAGGCATTTCAAGACAATTGATTAATTAAGAATACCTAACCGAATTTTTAATAAAGTTGTTGATTTAAGTTCTTCTTGGGTCGGTATGTTGGCGCACGCGTACATAAGACAATAATCGTGATATCCGCGATCGGATTATAACAAGAAGTCGCCACAGAATTCATTCAGCTTTTGCGTCAAAGCAGTAAAAGTTCATTCACCCCAACAATTCTAACTGGCGAGTAACCAGGAGAATGATTACAGCGTTGGCGGTCACCAACTACGGGAGTGTGTCATATTAGTAATAAGGAATTCAAACACGAGCGTCAGGCACGGACTGCTGTCCGGGAATTCATTACGATCCATATTTCAATGGGCGCGTAGCCAAAGGGGGGGAAGGCAGTGGGTGGCAGGACTATTTATCGTTAGGAAGGAACACACACAAATCGTCTGAGTGTTTCAGACGGAAAGATTAATTAACACCTCACAGTCGATAGGGTGCCCCGTAGGTAATCGTTTTTCGAACGGATGCAAAGCGTTCGATAATAAAGACTACGACATGGAGTTTATTGCGGAGTGCATTTTCTTTAATGATCCCGGTGGTAAGTTTTCCCTTTAATGGAACGATAATGATGTCTAAAGTAGAACGTGGTTGAGTGAATTTATTTTAGTTTATGTTTCATAAATGGTCTATTCTACATTTGGGGAACACGCTTTTCTGAAGTTCCTAAATATAGAACATAAATCTATCAGATATAAAAGCTTTACCTATAAGATATTTTTCCGCATTTACCTTTTTGTTTCCTATATCTTATGGAAATTAAAGAATATTTCAAGAGAACTCTATATAAATATTATGTGCTTTTCTCTGATTTCACTATTATTTTTAATAAACATCGCTTTAGCATTACTAGCAACGGAACTCGATGTTTTAAACTACTATTTGAGGATAACACCGTCAGAGTTGGTACTTTATCCACACTATGTAATGAATTTATCTAGTTGAACTGAAGTGAAGCAACCCCCATTGTTCTACAAGACGATCTTTGACACAAAAAAAGTGTTTCAAAGCCACAACACATCGGCTTTTTTATGAGATCATATTCTGCTATCAAATTACAGGAAACGAAAACAAATGCGAAAGTTATAAAATTAAAATGCAGTAATATCATTATATAACATATTTTTTTATATTATTTAGTTATTTATTTAATTTCTCGGACTTAAGAAAGAAAACAAAAATAACAACTTATCTTGAAATCTGAATACGAAGTTACAGAATTTAAGAAATTATTTGCTTAACATAAATACAATTTCTACAACTGGATATTGTGTTAGATCTCTTCAACGCAAAAGAATTCGTGAAGAGATGAAAGATATATTTGCCACATTGGGAATAGACTCATTTTATTTATTAATGGGTTTTCTTTAACTCACATTGCATATCTGGGTCAAAACTTTAAAAACTTTTTTCTCACATATTAAAGAGCTCAGTTGAGCTGAAATTTTCTATACACAATTGTTTTGGATGACGATATGGTAATTTAATCATAATTAATAAAAATTAATTAATTAAAACTAACTATTTAAAGAATTCAGTTTTACGCCAAGTTTCTCGCCATGTCGCCAAATGGTCGCCACATCCAATGCTTAATTGAGCTAAAAAAATTTACACGTATCTATTTTAGATGATAAATTTAATAAAAGCCAAATAATAAGATAAATTATTAAAACTAATTATTGAATAAATTCATTCCACTCAGCGCTCCCTTTTGCTCTTAAAATATAAGGTGTAAAAAATTATGTAACGCAAAGTGTGAAGTTTGAAAGAAAACTCGTGTTCAAAAAACTAGTGTTTTACCGGTGTTATTTTTTATTCATTTATTAAAAAGTTACCCATAAAGTGAAAAAAGATAAATATTCCAATACCGCTCATCCAATAATACTGAGCAACTGATGTTTTTATTCTTGTTACTTTTACAACTGCATTTAAGAAGAACTACGAATACCATTCACCCGAAAGTAAAACGAGGTTAGAAATGAATTTTGTGATATCTTTTTCATGTACAGAGAAAAATACATTTACTTCTGTACAGAAAAAAAATATCTATTTTTATTAGAATACACCCTGTCGTCATCTTTTCAAACAACGTCATAACTTTCAAACCTCCAAATTTCGGCCTAAATTGCTTGCAACTGTATTTCCGAAAGAACCATGAACCCAAATATCTCCCGTACAGAAACAGGACTACCCATTAAATGAACAATTCTTAACCATGTAGGCTACTTGTAATTCATTGGCGATACAACTTAAATACTTTATTCAACTCACGATCTATAACACGCAAGGTTTCACAAAGCGTCCACGTTTATTATATCATCACTTATTTCAAATATTTATTTATTTTATTTATGTGCAGGATTATATCATCACTTATTTTAAATATTTATTTATTGTATTATTTCTCCTATTATATACCACCGAATTCAGTTCAACTAAAGAGTCTCGAGTAGGATATCCTATTTTTCAACACTTTTTCTGTTCGAAAGGGTTATAAAAATTATACATAAAACCAAAAACAATTCAGTTTTTTGTCGTATAATTGTTGCCTTTAATGTGAAATAATTTGAGATAAAAACCAACGTTTTTAAAAACAACGTTTTTATATGGTGGCAAAGTTTATTAAAGAAAATTATTGAAATAGTAGTTAAAACTGGTCGCAAATATCTAAATATTGCATTGTTAGGTAAGTAAGAACGGTTCCCAAAATTTCAGAGCTCTAGCTTGATGGGAAATTGGTTAAATTAACGATAGAAAATTTGATGACACACTGATACACACTGACAGACACACACCAAGTGAAATACATAAAAACGTTAAAACTTACAAAAATTAATTAATTCATCCGGTAAATGAAATGGTTGGAATCCAGTTTAACCCAACCACCCTTGGCGATAAGAATTATTTGGCAGTATTTTACCAAATGTGGCTACCCTGGTCCGTTTTACGGACTTAACGTTCAGCCAAAAAAAATCGCCAAGTTTGGTGCCAATTTTTGAAATCGCGTCAAGTGGTTGGGCTAAACTGCATTATTAAAGAAAATATTAGTTAAAACTTGTCGCAAATGTCTAAATATTGCATTGTTAGGCGAATAAGAACGATTCCCAAAAGTTTCAGAGCTCTAGCTTGATGGGAAGTTGGTTAAATTAACGATCGAAAATTTGATGACACACACCAAGAGAAATACGTAAAAACGTTTTAAAATGTACATTATGTACCTCAATGTACGTACTTTAAGCAAAATTATGATTTGAAATAACAAAATGTTGTTATTACTATTAAATATGATTACCGACATTACAGGATCTGTGAGTTAGTAAGTGATGATAGCGTTTAATAGCGCGAGAGACAGATATGCCTATGCAGCGCCAAACAAGATGGCGTTCTATTAAATATGATTACCGAGATAACAGGATCTGTGAGTGAGTGACGGCGAAGTTTAATGGCGCAAGAGACAGATATGGCTAACAAGATGTAACTGTGATCTAGACGCTTGAAGTGGAAAAAAAAATATAAAAATTGATGAACAGGAATGAGGGTCGAAAATAAAGAAGGATCGCTAGGAAATCCCACGGACATGTCACACATGTTTATCAAAAACAGTAAACTCCATGAGAAAGAAAGAGAATCATTAGGTTACTGAGAAGACTGTAAATTTAAGTATTATTTGTTTAATTGTAAAATACAGTTTTTTGAAGTATAATATAAGAATTAAATTAGAACTTGCGTCCTGCGTTTCGCGTGAATTGTTGTTGTTGGTTTTATTAACGTCACACTGGAAGCAACACGAGGGCTATTGGCGACGGACCTCGTAATTTTGAACCTCGGTCAAGTGACGAGGGCGACACCTGAGGTAGCACCCACTCTCCTAATATTACCCCACCACGCCGACGGGAGGACTTTGAGCATGGACAGATTTAACGTGCATCAGCCTCGGTCACACGGCAGCATCAAGGCTCGAACGCAGGACTGAAGGAAAACCGCCGGCCTCGAGTCCGCGACCATGCTGTTTCACGTAAAGCAAATGGCTTTATCAAAGATATTTACATTTCAGATCGTACTGTTATTGTTTCGAGTATCACAAAGGCCCTCACTGCGCTTGCACCCAAATTTCGCAGAAATACTAGTTGGCATGGGAAGGGGCTAAATCAACCCCGCCGCATAGCATTACCGAGGTATTATTAATCTAAGATAAGAGTTATGTCAGAACTTGCACTTCTTGTACAGTGTTAAAATATAAACGCTGTGTTTACTTAACTTTATTCCAATACCAATATATCCCGAAACTTAAAAAGAAAGAACAATTTCCGGAACTAATGCAATTGAAAAAGTTCAGATTAAAAATACCGGCGTTCTCCTTTTCTTTTGCACGCCAATAAGTGGTTTTGTAAGGAACAGGAAACCGTCTCACGAGAAACATTGTGTGCCGATCACTTCATAATGTATACTCTTTCAGAGAGAGAAGAAAAAATACCTCGTAAACCGAAGGAACGAATCAAAAAAGACAAACGGTCGACACAATATTACAAAACTCATACACTTTTCCCGGCTCATCTGGCAGCAGCAGAGGAGGAGGGTGGAATCAGGTGAGAGAGAAGCGGGAGAGCAGGAAATTGGTTCTTGGCCTAAGACCACGTGGTTTGACAGGCAGAATGGCGAGAAGGGGTAGAAGGCAAAAACGCCAAACTATCAAAAGAAGAAGAAAAAAAATGATCAGACGATCGGTGATCAAGGAGATGTGATCGGTGAAGGACGAGGATGGGATAGAATAAAATAGGGGAGGGGTGAAGAGAGAATGGAACTCCAAAATAGTTTGAAAGTGGAATAAAAGGAAATCGAAAGAACCTTTCTCCAGAATGATTAGGGTAAGTTTTGGAATTCGATCCGGAAGGAGGCATCTGGAATGTTTAGGGTGTCAGAGGTGTTTCGAGACATGTGCCACTTTTCTGGGGGATGGTGATGCTCTAACAAAGTTCCGAGAGATTGCAGTTCCTTGTCTGGAAAGAGTTTTCTGATTGGAGGTAATCAAAATTGAAAAGCGGGAAAGAACTTCGGATTTTTTTTTCTGCCTTTTGTTGAATGGTAATCAGGGAGTGATGGCATGACAACTTTATAGATGGAATGGATCTCGATCGCTTAAATTCTAATAGTAAGAAATTTCTCTGAAGCACCGCCGTGAAGTTCTAGAAAACAAAGAATATACTGCACGAATATGACATAAGATTTTCCATAAACAAACAAATCCTAATTGATTTTTTAACAGAAATGGAAACTTATGAATATAATTTCTTTCGGGTGTTATTTCTATTAGCAACTTTAGCGAGTTAGCTTGTGCCTCTAATTAACAAATGGTTTAGATTTAATATCAAAACAAGTTCGAAATCATGCGTTTATCAAAACGTAAATGAAAGTTAGAAAATTAAAGAAGTGTATTATTTTTTATATAATTCCAAAAAAATCATTTCAACTGAAATGCAGATCATAGATCCAAAGCAAAGCAACGACTTGTCTAAAAATAATTACTATCTTCTGTTCACGTCAGATGTAATACATTGGAAAATGCATTCAATTTAGAAATAAATACCCATCCCTAAAATAACACACTCGTACTAGTATTATACACTCTAACAAAGTAATTTTTAAAAAGGCTCTTTCAGCTTCCATTTCGAATCATTTCGTTAGTGGTGCACGTGACAAACTGAGCGAAAGCATAAAGTTACGGGTGATCCAAAAAATAACACACCGATAAAAAAAAAAAAAAAAACGAGTTTTTAGATCATGGCTTTCCTTTCAAACTTCAACACTTTGAATAACATTTTTTAATTTTATTTTTAATTTAAAATTTCGAATTAAATTTTAACGTTTAAACGTTTTTAACATTTTAACGTTTAATTTTAAGTCGTTAAAATGTCGTTCAGTAAGCCTATTTAAACTTACTTCCGGCGTTTGCTTGTATACTTATGAAATAACGAAAATAAGACAACAGATACATAAAAATATGCTCAGATTATTTCCTGCCGAATACAAATAAGCGAATAATGTAAGAAATATGATAATATTAAATATATTAATCGAAATAAAGTGGATGTACATGTACAACCAGCATATAGGGAAATCCTATGTTAACACAGACCATACCGGTTTGTTTATATAGCCATCACATAATTCTGTGAATTTAATCTATTAGAAAGGGCTGCAAGGTGTCGGCAATTATTCCATGCGAGAACCAGCTGTTGTTCTCGAAGGATCAACCGGAAAAACTGAGGTACTGTCCAAAAACAATACATACTAACATACAATATGGTATGCAAACAAATAGAAAATATCTTGATATGCAATACCAAAGAAAAGTTTAACGTGAGAAAACTAATCAATTGAGAGAACGAATACAACCAAAAGTAACATGAAATAAAACTTGTTAACACATGTTAAAATTTTTAAAAAAATAAAATAAAAAAAATTGAAACTGGCTTTATTAATTTCAGTTTAACATGTGCTAATGTTTCTTTCACCCCTCCCCAGTTAAGTTCTCGAAAAAGTAGAATTATTCAAAATGAATATTAGTTAGCGTAGAGTAAGCGCACTTCCATGTTCCAGGCTCCACAGAAACAATTACTATCAAGGAAAGAAAATACAGTCTTCAAATTCTTAACGCGTGTTTACTTTCACAAGCAAAACATTCCAAAGCATGAAAATGTTGCCAATATTAACAACAACAAAAATATAAACATAAAATTCTGCCATGAAAATCAGTTATTAAATTACATATTAAAATAAGAGCAAACGATACATTATTCAAGTACACATTGATATTCTGTTCGGATGTTAAAATGAATGCAGATGATAAAATATTAAATTAAATATATATCTTAGAAATATAAACACACCTTCAGCATGCAATTTTTATAGTCATAACATATTGAAATGTCAATCTTTTGAACTTAACACGATGCATTTTTTTTTTTTTTTAATTTTATGGCCACGCATTTTTGTGGACGCCATTTTCTCAAAACAACTACATGTTAGAACATGCTAATAAAAATGGTAGAGTTCAAAAAAAGAATGTTTAAATACAAAAACATAACTAAAATAAAGATTACCTTAAAAGGTAAAAAAACATAAAAACGAACTAAAAAAATTACAATGCTACCTTACTTAAGGAAATATACTGGCAAGTCCTCAAAAAAAAGAGATAATAGAATTTCGGAGATAAAACTCGTGCAAAGCCGTGAACCAAAAACAAAGCATAAAAAAAAACCATCTACCAATGGTGGGCAAATGCGGCTGTTTGTTAAGTTCGGATTGAAAATTTAAATCAGTTTTTGTATTATTTCAGAACTATTTTCACTTAATAAATTCACATTTTAAAAGGTTGAATGCCGTCTGATTACAATTTTTGGCGCATCACGCTATTTAGGAAACTTAGTATTTCAGAATGAAGTTCGTGAAGTTGAAATATTTTTCACGTTTAATTTTGAATTTATGTATTTGATTCTAAATAACTATGATGTAGTCCTTAAGAATATTTAAAAAAACCGGAATGTGGTTCTCATTTTCCTCATACGTGCCCATCCCTGTTATATACATTTGCACAAGGTATACAATTATAAATAAGAATGTCATTGGAGACGGACTTCGTAATTTTGAAACAGTATCAAGTGACGTCGATGACACACTGAGCTGATCCACCATTCTCTTATCTTCCACACCATACCAACGCGAGTACTCTAAACGTCAACAAGTTTAACGTGTATCAGACTCGCTAAACGACGGGAATCTTTAGTACATTTAAATCTAATGGTAGGACACAGAACTGGAGCTCACTCCTCAACTGAAGGAGTAGATGAAAGTTGAGGTTTATGACACCTTTCGCCAAATCTGGCTATACAGCGCCAAACAACGTGCACCTGTGATCTAGACGTTAGAAAAAAAAATGAAACAATTGGTAGAAAGAAGGATCGAAAATAGAGAAGAATCGCTATAGTATCCCGGGGGAGAGTCATCCATGTTTACCAAAAGCAGTAAACTTCATAGAAAAAAGCGCAATGGAAAGTCGGGAGCATGATACCCGTACTAACTTAATAACACAGGTAAAAACCAAGCTTTTTAACATAGGTTTTATTTCAAACTTCATGGATTAACTTTGCGTAGCATAGTTTTTTATACTTTATATTTTAAAAGCTTTAAAAGCAGAAGGGAACGTTGAGTCAAATTGAATTTATTCAATATTTAGTTTTAATAATTAATTTAATTATTTGACGTTTATTAAATTTATCATCTAAAATAAATACGTGTAAATTTTTTTTTAACTCAATTAAGCATTATATTAATCAATTAAGCTACTCGTAATTCAAATTAAAGCAAATGACAAATAATGTTATTAAATTGAATATATTTAAGCTAAATGTAATTAAAACTAAACCAAACGATAAATTATTACACGACGGGTTTGGCAGGCATTTGGTGACTCGGTGAGAACCTTGGCGTAAAATTTAATTCTTTAAATAGTTAGTTTTCATCAATTTATTATTATTAATTATAATTAAATTACCATATCATCATCGATAACAATCATATATAGAAAAATCCAGCTCAATTGAGCGCTTTAAAAATGAGAAAAAAAAAGCTTTTAAAGTTTTGAACCAGACAAAGCTACAATGTGAGCTAAAGAAAACCCATTAATAAGGTAAGCTCTTGAGAGGTCGGCTCCATTGAAATAAAGTTGCACTATAACCACTCGGCTACCACGGCGGTCTAAATAACACAGAGATGGGAAAGATACAGTAAAAATTACATACTTTGAATAATAAATAAGTGAAGAAAATGAAAGTAAATAAAAAACGATCTCAAATTTAAGTGAAAAACTTGGAAACCCTTCTCAGGAACTTGTCTCATTGTCGTCGTCCCCCACCCTCTTTTGTGTCTCGGAAAATCTTTTTACAAATATTCTTAACAACTTTTTTCAACGGCAACTCCCAAGTGTTATCGAAAAAAACTAAAAACAGAAGCGAAGAAAGACAAAAACACTGTGTATGATACATGAAGTGGCAGAAGTCCAAACAGACAAACAAAAATAACAGAAAGAAAGAACAAATAAAAAAGGAGGGGTAAAAAAAGGGTCAGAAATTGAGCAGAAATGTTTCGAGAAAAAGTTTTCGAAGGAAAAAAAATTCGATGACACATTTAGAAACAAAAAGGTTTTCATTGTCAATAGCAATCAAAATGATTTATTTGTTCCTTTGGGAAACAAAAGTCGAATGGGTGCTAACATTTAGAGTGAGAATTTTATTGCAAAATAAAAGGGGAAAAATTACAATTTTTCTCTTTCGGATAGATTTTTTATACTCTTTGTTCGTCTTTACTCAAATATATAATAGGATTTTTAAAAAGTCAAATTCAAAAAAAGTTGAAAGCAACGAATAAAGAAAACAAAAAAAAAAAAAAAAAACATGCACACGGTATAATTAATTCATGATTATGATTAAAAATTTTTTAATATTAGGAGAGTTATTTACGCGAAACAAGGATAGCATGAGATAGGGGCGGGGAATGCCAAGGTAATTGAATCTTCATCACATATTGACATTGCTTTAAAAAAAATAATTGAGAAAAACGCATAAAAAATTTTGTGGGGACAATTTATTACATTTTAAGTTACCTTTGGTAGATTGATTTTGTGGCCTTGGTAGCCTAAGTGGTCATGGTTTGGGATTCAAAGCCGACGGTTTTCGTTCAGTCGCGGGTTCGATCCTTGGCCGCTAAAGACTCGCCGTGTAGCCGGGGCTGATGCACGTTAAATCTGTCGGGGTCCAAAGTCCTCCCGTTGGCGTGGTGTGGATGTTAGGAGAGGGAGGTTGCCAGCTCAGGTGTCATCCTCGTCACTTGACCGAGGTTCAAAATTACGAGGTCCGTCGCCCAAAGCCCTCGTGTTGCTTCTAGTGCGACGTTAATAAAAAAAAAACTTGGTTGATTGATTTTTATCAACATCACACACATTTATAAATATTCCAGGAACTATTGGCGACAGACCTCGTAATTTTCCGTCTCAATCAAGTGAGGAAGGTGATCCTCAGTCTGTCTTGTAACGTTTGTGGCATATCCACTTTCCTCGGCCTTCTTCAATGTTTGTTGGTCGAGCTACCAACTTTGACACTCAAGCATCTGGACTGCCCGAGCGACACCTGATCCCCGAGATGTCAGCAGAAGGGGGATCGTGGCTATTTCGGCAGCTTGTGAAGATTGGGGGAATTCGCCGACGGGAAACCGTTGGAGGTCGATGGCCCTCAAAGAGCGGGAGTCCCTGCTTGGTTCCCGGTCCAGACGGACGTCTTGGTATCTCCTGTCACATATTTTTGTATAATCGCTGTACATAGTCACATTAAATATTTTAAACTTAAAAATCAGAATTTACCTATTTGTCTGAATAACAATAAATTATCTTCAAACGGTACAGTCTCTTAACTTTCACATCCCTCATCAACGACAGATTTGTCGTATATCAGCCTCATTACACGTACGGTTCTTAGTAGTATTAGGACTGGAACCCAGCACTCGACTGAAACAATGAGTATTCTTTGTAAATGTGAGTGAAAGTAAAGGTTTATGGCGCAAGAGACAAATTTGACTGTGTTGCGCCAAACAATGTGTAACTGTGATCTAGACGTGAGAAAGATTGTTGGATTGGTTATTAAAGTCGCGCTATGAGCAGCATGAGGGCTATTGGCGAAGGACCTCGTATTTCTGAACCTCGGTCAATGACGAGAACGACACCTGAGCTGAAATCTCGATATCCTAACTTCCCCACCACGCCAAAGAGCAGAAAAGATTAAAGAAAAGGGGGGGGACAGATTTAAGTTATCTTCAGATTTGAGAAAAAAGAAAAATTAGTGGACAAGGAGAGTCTGAAATTAAAAGAAAAAAGAAATTTCCACATAATACCATGGTAGGACTTTGAGCCTCGACAGATTTAACGTGTATCAGTCCTGGCTACACGGTGGATCTTTAGAGGTATCAAGGCTTGAGCCCATGATTCGACGAAAAACGCCGGCTGCAAACCTGCGGCCATTCCCACTAGGCTACCGAGGCCATTTTGTTATCACAACTAAAATATTACGTATAGTAACTTCTACTGCTTACGTTGTGTAGAGAGGTAATTATCGCAAGGTCGGCCATAGAGATTGTTTATTAACGTCGCACTGAGTGAGTGTGATTGCGGAGTTTAATGGCGCAAGAGCCATATTTGGCCATGATGCGCCAAAGTGTCCCTGTGATCTAAACGTTTGAAAAAGAGGAAGAAAAGTTTAAAATGATGGAGAAGAAGGGTGGTCGAAAATGAAGAAGGATCGCATTAAACCCGAGAGGGGATTGAGTACTCTTTGGAATTATTAATGAGGGTCCAGGAATCAATCTCGATAAAAAAGCAATGGATAAGTTTAATGGGTACTTTTCCATTTCGTCGACACAAATCCCGCCAAGCAGACATTATTGGCGACAACATACAGTAAACACATATTCCGCTTGGCTTCGGGTGTATCATTTTTGGCGACTTTATCGCTAGCGCCGGCGAAAGGGAAAAGTACCGTTTAATGTATTCTAATTCGATTCAGTTCAATTAAAATCACATAGCCACGATTTCCTAGTAATCAAGGCCGCAAACTCGAGGGCAGGCGTTGTTTCAATAACGTCAGGGGATCGAGTCTGTCGTGTAGCGGGGCTGATGCATGTAAAATCTGTCTCAATAAGCTCCGTTGGCGGGATGTGGAAGTTTGGAGAATTCGCTAATTTTTAGAGACACTTTAATGCTTCTACTTTTTCATTTCATGTTCATGCTGATGCACGTCAAATCTGTGGAGGTTCAAAGTTTTCACTTTAAGGTTTGGAGATTGGGGGAGATTAGTATAGGGGTAGTCCTCGTCATTTAAATGTGATACAAAATTACGAAATCCGTCACCAACAGCAATCTGTTTCACAAAAATTGCTAAACCTGTAATTTTTTTTAATATTTTATTTTATATTAGTGAACATTCACATATTTTTGTTCACCATATGTAAATTTAATTGATTTTGTTAAATGCTATTTTGCGTTTCTCCACTTGTTGCTAAGGTGATAGTTCATTCCAGGGAAATCGGTGTGAAAGTTCTAAGCCATTCGGGTGAGCTCGGTCTCCTTGGGCGATCTTCTAAAAGCGATGTTAGTAAACAATCAATTAATATATGACGTCGGGCTGTTCACGATATTCTCTTCACTAACCTCGAAGACTTTTGCATAAAACAACAACTCTAAACCAACCAAAACGAAACGTGAGAAGGTAAATTAGATGAAGGTAAGAAGTGTGGTGAATTGAATTAGAGATAGTGATATATAAGCGAAATAGAATTGAAAAGAAAGAGAGTGGAGATAGAGGATTAAGAAAAACTGATAGATATTTGTAAATTGGATTGAATCATTGTAATTAATTTTTTGGTTTGAAGGAACATCTAGTTAGAGAGTAGTATGAGTTGAATTTGTTGATAAACAAGAAGTACTTGAATCGGAACAAAAGATTTGGTAAGTCAAGACTTTATTATTTGAACATAATTTATGCCTATAGGTAATAAACTGTATTGTCTTTTCTTCAGTTGGAGTTTTGAACTCATTGACTATTTAATCAGACTTTAAAATGTCTGAGGGGTTAAATAATAAGGGAAGGTTGTTACAAATAAAGCATCATTGGCCATGATAATTACAATTAATAATGAGATTGTGTGCCATTAGATGAAATGGAAAAGTAAGATCTATTTATTTAAATGAAAATAAACCAAATAATTTGGATAACGTCTGTCCTTCATTAATTTAATTCACTGACATCTTAAAGTCTAGTTAAATAACACCGGTAAAAAAAAGAGTTTTTTGAACATGGGTTTTCTTTCAAACTTCACGCTTTGCCTAACATAATTTTTTATGCCTTAAATTTTAAGAGAAAAATGGAATATTGAGTCAAACTGAATTTATTCAATAATTAGTTTTAATAATTTATTTTATTATTTGACGTTTATTAAATATATCATTTGAAATAAATACGTTTAAGCATCGTAAATTACGTCAATTAAATGTATACGTCAATTAAGCATTGTAAAGTGAACGAATATTGACTTACAAAAGAAGCAAAAGAATTTAAAATGCATTAAAAAGATATGAAACATTTTAAAACTAAATATCCAATGTGAGTGGTCTAAGTTGCATATAACCCATTTGTAACATTTATTTATTGTTGCGACGGATTTGGCGACCACTTGGCAACATGGTGAGAAACTTGGTGTAAAATTTAATTCTTTAAATAATAGTTTTGATCGATTAATTTTTATTAATTATAATTAAATTATCGTATTGTCATCCAAAACAATCGTGTTCAGAAAATTTCAGCTCATTTGAGAGCTTTGAAATGAGAGAAAAAAAAGCTTTTAAAGTTTTGCCCCAGACATACAATGTGAGTTAAAGAAAATCCATTAATAATTAATAACGTCACAAATCCAGTTGAACAGACGTCATGAAAACCAAACACAGTACATTAACTATCTTCATAGAATATGGATGGTCGCACTCTCTGTAATCCAGCTCAATTCCATTTTAATCCCGTTCATAGCTACACAATAAAGTCTTTGCTTACCAACTCACTCGCATAGATTCAATATAGCAAATTCGACTCTTATTATTCTAATCAGGAATCACTTCTAATTAATTTTACTACCAATGATAATGGAAGTAATTCACCCCAATTTACAAACATCTACCAGCTTGTCGTTATCAACTGTCTCCCTTCTCTTTCCTTTTAATTCTATTTCGCTAATATATCACTATCTATTATTCAATTAACTACACTTCTTAACTTCAACTGATTTACCTAATCGCTTTTCATTTTGGTTGGCAAGGAGTTGGAATCGTATGCACTTCAAATAACAAAAAGTTCCCGAGGTTAGTGAAGAGGAAACCAAGAATAGCTTCAACGCCCCAAGTTTATTTTCTATTATCTAAATTAAGGGACCCTCTAAAATCATTCTTTGTATTCCAAAAGGGTCTAAGGGCTACTCTTCTGGTGTAAATGGATTCAAACACCGCACCTGTATCACAAAACTTAATTTTAGAACATGCAAAAATAAAAATTGCGCAAAAACAAAGCAGCTGAACAGAAAAGATCAACTTTTAGTCAGAAACGATAACTTACATTCGAACAAAGAAGAGCGATCCAGCACAAAATGGCTGCGCATAAACAGTAATCGAGAAGCTTGAGTCAAGATTTATATTGCTCTGAAAAGATTATTCAATGTGACATGGCGGGTTGATTCATGGAACAATCGATTCAATGCGACAGGCTCAAATGCCAAGTATGATACAGATGCATGTACGAGTAAATGTCAAACATGCAGATACAAAATTTAATTGAAACATGGTATTTGGAAAGATGTGATAAACGCAGGATTTTAGAAAATTACAAGAATATCCACATGCATACATACATGCAGATACAAAATTAAATTGAAATATGGTAAAAGGAAAGATGAGATTAACGCAGGATTTAAGAAAATTTTACAAGAATATCACATTTGTATTCCTTTAATGTTAACGAGACCTTTAAAATCTTCGAATCTTTTACGAACACGTGATACCATGTTGTTGTTAAAGAGGAAATGGTGTCAACAAAATTCATGGGCATAAAATAAAGGATTCATGGTGTTAGGTTCAAAAGATTGACATTATAATGCATCGTGATTATCATAATTGCATTCGGCTTACTTTAGGTATAATAACATTGTTAGGATATATTCAACTTAATATTTTATCGTCTGCTTTTATTTTAATATCCGAACGTAATATTACTGTTTACTTTAATAATTTATCGTTTGCTCCTATTTCAATATCCAATTTAATAACTGATTCTCATGGCAGAATCGTCTGTTTTTATTATTTTTGTTGTTAACAATGACAACGTTTTTGTACAAATAAAAACATAAACGCAATAGGAATTTAAAATGGAATAAAAATAATATTAAAAAACCCAATCAAAAGTTCTATGCAAAATTTTGCAAAGAACAGATTTAGCAACCCAAGGTGCGCTTTTTTTAATAATTATTATTAAATTACTCGATTAAATATAAGAATTAAAGTAAACGATGAATTATCGAGAAATAGACAATAGTAAACTTTACTAATTAAAATTATATGAAAAATAAATTATTAAATTTAATTTAATGCATGTAATTAAAATTAAAGCAAACGATAAATTATTAAATTTAATATATTTAAGCTAAATATAATTAAACTTGAATCAAACGATAAAATTAAATTGAAAAGTGATCTGATACGCCAAAATTGATCCTCTTAAAACAACAACCTCTTAGATGGCTAAAAATAAAATAATTAAGAAATAAAAATGCATTAAGAATTTGAAGAAGATATTTTCTTTTGTCGAATGCGATTGCTCCTGGGAGATCTAGGGTTCGAAAGTACGCTTACTTTACGCTAAGAACTATTCATTTTGGTGAACCGGTTACATGATTGGGAAGATGGCTACCCAATATAGAGAATCGAAACTTTTATCGTCGAATGAGTTCACTACCAAAAGTGAAGGCCTTTTTAAACGTGCATAAATATTTTTTTTAAAAATAAAATGTTAGCACATATTAGAATGAAATTATCACAAAGCCAATTTCAATTCTTTTTAATATTAACATCTATATCATTCATCTTAATTAGTCGATAGAATTAAGACCATTTACATAAAGCCGCTTTTAATAAAATAAAAATAGACAAATTATGTATTTTAGTAATAAAACGTTATAGTGGTTATTATTTTCCTATCCTGAACATAACATCGCAGCAGAATTTTTTTTTTTTTTTGCTACAAACAATATACAGAGTTTTTACTAAAGAATATTACAAATATGAATCACTACTATTACAAACTAAAGATGTTCCAACCTTTTGGGGGAAATTAAAAATAACACCGGTATGAAACGAGCTTTTAGATCGTGGAATTTCTTTCAAACTTCACATTTTGCGTAACATAATTTTTTATACCTTTAATTTTAAAAGCAATAGGAAACGTTGAGTCAAATTTTATTTATTTTACAATTTGAAGTTTATTAAATATATCATCTAAAATAAATACGAGTAAACATTTTTAGGATAGTTAAGTATTATGTTAATCAATTAAGCTACATGTAATTAATATTAAAGCAAACGATAAATTATTAAACGACGGATTTGGCGACCATTTGACGACTTGGCAAGAAACTTCACGTAAAATTTAATTTTTTTAAATAATTAGTTTTAATCAAAAAAAATTTTTATTGAACATAATTAAATAATCTGATTGTCCTCCAAAACAATCATACAAAGAAAATTTCAGCTCCATTGAGAATTTTGTTTGTAAATTTCAATGTTCCATATGATCACCAACAGAAACACGAACGATATCCTGGCGATAATAGAACTCCTCTCCCTTTTTTAGCACATTTAAAGTTACGATATGAATGGCTGTGATTATTCGCGTTTTGGGTTCCATTTTTTTCTTTCAAGTCGTAACGTTCGGATATTCATGAAATTCTCTTCAATAAACTCGGAGATTTTTTGGTAATTTGAATTCCATAAAATTCCAATTTATTACCAACCAAAATTAAACGTCGTTGAGTAAATTATGTAAAGTGTAGTGAATTAAATTAGAGACAACGATATGTGTGCAACAGAATTGAAAGGAAAGAGAAAGGAGGTTGCGGATAACGACAAGCTACTGAATATTTGTAAATTGCATTGAATCATTGTAATTAATCGTTTGCGTTGAAAGTAAATCTGCTGTAATTTAAAAATGTTTAATTCAAAATGATTGATTGATCGGTTTGATCAACGTCGCACTAGAAGCAACACGAAGACTACAATCAAAATGCCCAAGGAGACCGAGCTCATCCAAATGGCTTAGAGCTACAAACCGACCTCTCGTGAGACAATAACCCCCGCACTCAGCATTTATAGGCACAAAAAAAAATTCACAATTTTTGACAACAATAAAGGGTAACAAATAACAGTACATGAAAGTATGGGGGCAGTAAGGGGTGACAAACAACATCACAGAACAAAAGATAAAATATAAATATGAAAATAAAAAGAAAAAAAAGCTAACAATTGATTTACATACAAAGTGTGACGTCATAGTCCTAACACTTCCAATTTTTCACTTTTCATTTTTTTTAATGTATATCAATCTGTATTCCATTGATGTCGCGATTTTCTGGTAATAGCAAATGCAGATACTATGATTCGCGCTAGCAGCCGGTGACAGCTTTGGTTCCAGTAGAACACACACAAAAAAAGGAGATGACATTTCATTTCTGAATCACACAATTCAGAAATGAAGCACCAAATAAAAATATATGCATATATACTAGGTATTCAATTATAAGCACACAATATGAAAAATTGAAAATTTAGGACTGTTGGCAACGGATCTCGTAATTTTCAACCTCTGTCTAGTGACGAGATCGACACCTGAGCTGCCTCCCTTTAACTTCCACTTCACACCGAAGGTAGGACTTTGGGCCTCGACAGATTTAACGTACATCATCCCCGACTAGACGGCAAGTCTTTAGTGGCATCAAGGCTCGAACATACGACTCGCCGACCGCGAGTTCACGACCATGACCACTAGGCTACCGTAGCCCTTAATCGGAACGAGTGATTTGGTAAGCTAAGACTTTATTATATAATATAAACTAAGACTTTATAATATAAACTAAGATCAACTGAGTTAAGAAGGATTCGAGAGACTGCGATCTTAAATATTCTATGTTGCTAGTTAATAAACAGTTTTGTCCTACTGTTACGTATTGAGGTGTTGACTTATTTAGACTATTAAGATGATTGTAGAGTTAATTATCGAAGGAAATATGCCACAATAGTAGGCCTAAAAAAATGTTTGAGGGAAATAAATCAGGTTTCTTGCGCAAGCAAGGTCTGCAACCAATTTGCAATATTGCAACTATTGAATATCGTTCGTGCTAATGGTGGAGATAACGATGAACATTTATAATGTTATAAACAGTGAAGAATTATTTTTTTTTATTTGTTTAATTTGTCGAAGAATATCATACCTTCTTCAGTTTTATATTTGTCACTCTTCAAATTTGGGATATTATTTTGTAAAAAAAACCTGTATATTAAACGAAAGTAACACATCGATCAATAACTCCCGAGTCTAACATTGAAAACAACATTTTTTTTGCAAAAATTTTTTTTATTCATCAACATAACACCTTTTGTTAATCACCTTTTAGGGTGATACAATCGTTCCAACGCTTTTCCAAATCTTTTTTTTTTCCCCAAAAAAATTTTTTCTTTTTTTTCGCAAGAAATCTTTTTTGTTGCGAGTAAATAGCGATAAACAGCTTTCTGAATCATCGACTCGTTGCTGTTTTTGTTCCATCGAAAGCAATCGCGGCACCCACTTGGAAAAAACCTTTTTCACTTCACTTCAAAAAACCTTTTTCCTGGTCCGATCGACTTAAAATTTTGACACGTTTCAAGCAAAGGTTAGTACTCTAGAAAGACCTGGTTACTGGTTTACTACGAGCGCCATCTCTGGGTTAGTCTCGGGAGTTATTGATCGATGTGTTATTGAAAGCGTTATAAAATATACTATTTTCAATTCCATGTACCAGTAACGAAATTTTACCCGTCTGAAAAAGGAACACTATCTTTATAAACTTTCAGAACTGGAAAAGAAAAAAATATAAGGAAAAGTTCACATGTAAGTTCTCCAGCTGAAATGTAATGAAAATCTTAAAAGTAGAAAGTCGAGGAAACTTGTTACATTTATTTTCAATGGTATTTTTCCATTAAACGATTTTCCTACTCTAAAAGATATTTTTCTTGGTTCTTTGAGAATCATTAAATGAAAACGTACTGTAATGGAATACGCCAAACACTTTATCATCATTATCATCACTGCCGGGGAGTTCCCATTGAACGATGAAAATTCTGACAGACTTTCTTCTTGGCTGCAGTGGTTTGCCAATTCTTTTGATTTCAAAACCGGAAAGGCTTTTTATCTATTGCATCTTACGAACGAAGATTTAATCTCTTCCTCCCTTTTTCCTCTTTCAGTCATAAGTCAGCCTTTTTTTTTAACGGATTTCAATCAGACAAACCAATGATTGGAGGCAGTATAATTCAATACCATTAATAGCGTCTGAGTTTTTACAGAGTTTGTAAAACTCAAAATTAAACTTCTTCCTTAAGCATTAATTTTTTTCTTTCCATAAGAAATATCTTATAATGTACAATTTTTAAGAAGCTATTGAATACTATTTGACCTATTAACTGATTTTTAAAACTGTGACGTTGGGCTATTCGCGGTTTTCTCTTCACTAACTTTGGGGACTTTTAATTAAGATTGATTGCTTTTGCTAAACAACCTTTGCCCAAACAAAAATTAAACGTGAATATGTAAATCGAAAGCAGGTAGAAATGAAGTGAAGCGGGAGATTTAGGAAATATATAAACTCAGACTGAGAGTCGCGATAGAAAGGGTTGAGGTTGAGTGATTCTAGTGTTCAGCAATTGTTCCAGAGTCGGAGTTGAAGTCGGAGTTGAAGTCGGAGTTGAAGTCGGAGTTGAAGTCGGAGTTGAAGTCGGAGCCGGGAATTGTTACAAATTATCGGTTGGTTAATATATGCTAGAAGTCAAGATAGCCTTAGTGGTAAGAGTCGGTTAGATTATTACTGGTAGATCGAGTTAATATAGTTAGAGCTTTGTCCGAGAGAGCATTTATAATTATCGTAATATTAGCAATAAATACTGTGTTTATTGTTCTTAAGTCTCTTTGATCGACTTATTGACTTTTAGTGTTAAAACATTGAGTTTAGCTATGGTACAAGAGGTAAACAGGAATGGTCAGCCGTCACAAAAACAATATAATGGTTTACTTAGTTTTAAAATGAATTAAGGTAGCTCCAATAACCCTCACGAAGACAAATGGCGACTGATTGATTGTTCTTAATATCGAACTCTTAGAAAAACACTACGGCTATTGGGGATGGTCCTCATAATTCTGAACCACGATCAAGTGACGTGGATGACACGTGAACTGGCCCTCCCCTCTCCAACTTCCACATCATGCTAATATGAGGATTTTGAGCCCCAATAGATCAAACGTGCATCAGCCCAGCTACACTACAGGGCCTTGATGTCATCAAGACTTGAACTAACGGCTCAAATGAAACACCAATTTCTGATAATTCAATTAAAAATATATCATGCTATTTTTAAAAAACCGCTGCAACGTACATGAAATGTTCAAAAGACGTCTTCAGCAATAACACATACATTTGTGTCCTCATATCTTAAACAAACATTTGATTTGCTGTTACTAGATTATCATTACTTCGTTGAACAAACATAACACTAAAATTATAAAAAGGGGATATTAATAGCGTAATTTAAAATCGAGAATAAACGATGAAGTTCCGAAATAATACCTCATTATATTCAAATTTCCAATTTAAGGGAAGATATTAAGGTTCATTGAATTTAAATTATTCTTACTATCTACAGAGTAGAAGCTTCTGTTTAGAAGCTGGAACTCTAAAAAGTATATATTCCAGGTTGAATTTAAAGTAAAATAACCTTCGATACCTACACGATTCGCTTGAACAGAAACGAGATTCGAACCCATGAATCATTTTTCTCTCTCATTAAATTTACTAAAATATAAAAAAGGCAGTTAATTGAAGGATTGATTATTTATTAATATCGAGAGGGAATAACATGAGGGCTATTGGCAACGGAACTCATTATCTTGAGTGCGTGACAGTTTACGGCGCCAGAGCCAATTTCAGCTATGTTACGCCAAATAATGTATTGAGTTGTAGACCTAGACAGTAAGGAAAAAAGCGGAAAATAAAAGGTAATAATTGATTGACAAGAAGAAGGATCGTAGTTAGAGAAGGATCGCTGGGTTATCCTGGGAGCATGTTACCAGACAGTACATCCCATGGAAAAGACACAGATCACTAGGGTACTACGGGTTATGATGTCCGAACTTTTATCCAAGGAATTAAGCTCTTAAGGAGCTCATTACATTGAACCACGGTCAAGTAACAAGGTCGACACCTGAGCTGACACTCTACTGTCCACACTCCCACACCACCGAATGTGAGGATTTGCATTGAAATATCGAAATATTCAAGACGTATCAGGTCAAGTGTATGACAGGTCTTAGGAAAATGCACCAAGACTGGAATCTACAACACAATTCAAAATGCGTTCGTTCAACTGATGGCAAGTTCTGGACACAAAGGTGACCACGATCCAAAAATAACACAATTTATTTTAAGAGAAATAATTCCCGCGTTAAGTAAGTCACTTTAAAAAGGCTGTGGAAGCCAAATGCATATTCTAAGTGCGACAATTTCAATGCAAACAAAACAAAAAAAACTTCGCCTTCCATCGGCCAGAACCTGCCTCGCCAGCCCAATTCTCCCTTTCTCCTGTTCGACCTTTCCCAGCTCAAACGATTTCAGGACTTCTCTTGTGTTTTATTAGTCGGTCGCCTCGGCAGCACAATGGTCAGCGAGCTTTAGACTTTTTTGTCCTCTGATCCCTATTAACACCGTGAATGAATTCACGACCAAGACCACATAGCTACCGCAGCTAACAATAGTCTAATGCTAGGCTGTTGCTCCGGTTGAGACAACGTTGATTAAAATCCCGAAACACCAAACGTGAAAGAGCAAATTTCCATTTATCATTAAAATTTTCTCATCTACATTTAATATATTCTCCTTAACTCTTTATATGCCAATAAAATAAATGAAAACTCGAACAATAATGCAATTTCCCACACTACAACGATTAATTCGCCATATATGAGAGGGTCACAACCTCTGAAAAAAAAAGAAAAGCGTGAACTGTACCGCCACCGGAATCATTTCCGCCAACGGATGATGTATGGCTCTGGAGAAGAAATATTAATATCCGTGCGCTGTCTGAGTTATTAAGTCCTAATGACTCTACGCCGTCTAGCGCCATGGGAACTGTGCGAAAAAAGTCAACACTCGAATGCCAGGAAGAAGGAAAACGGTTCCGGATAGGGAACGAACGGTAAAAAATTATTTGCGAATCTCATTTGGGTGAAAATGCTCGGGGTGGATAGAGGTATGGTGGGTAGAAAAAGGGGCGCACGAGATCTTACAAGAGTTATATTAAATATTTGTATGATTTGTATAAAGTATTTTCACGATTTATTCCATGCTTGGTAAAGAACATTTGATTTGATTTTACACTTCACACTAGACGGGGTTTTGAATCAAACTTAAAAAATAATGAGCCAGTGGTTTAAGTTATAAAAACATCTTGTTGTCACTGTGTACTCACCTAAATTTTCACCACACTGAAAGAGAACTTCGATTCAAACGACACAGGCACTGTTTCACTTTAAATTTGTCATAATTCAAAGTCCTTACGCGGGCGTAGAGGGCCAGTTAAGGTATCATCCTTGTAATTAGACCGTGGTTCAAAATTACGTGGTCCGTCGCCAACATCCATAACTATCAGCGTCACCGTAAGCAACCGAACCCACAATTAGATTCAAACATCGCCGGTATTGTTTCTGTCAGATTGTGGGTTTCACTAAAATCCATTGTGTAGCTAGGCTAATGCACGTTAAATTTTTCGGAGTTCAAAGTCCTTACTCTGTCGTAGTGTGCTAGTTCAGGTGTCAAATATGAGAAGCTGTTATTAGACCCTGGTTAAACGTTACGTGGTCCGTCGCCAATAAACTTAGCTGTCATTGTCACCTTTCAAGACATTAAACCACAATTCAATTCAAACGAGACCGGCACTGCTTCTGTCCAGTTGTAGATTTCACTGAAGAACCATTGCTTAGCACAGCTAATGCACGTTAAATTTGTCGGACCTGGTATGGATGTTTGAAAAGTAGAGTGCTAGAGCTCAGATGTCAGCAACGTAACTTGACCAAAGTTCAAAATTATGGAGTCCATCACCAACAGTCCTCATTCTGCTTCTAAGTTCGATGTTAAATAAGTAACTCAACAAGAAAAACTTAAGATTTCGTTATATTTTATGTGATCGTCAGTCTATGCGATATCGTTCGGAGAAATTAAGATTTGTGTCCTAGAGACATTGATGTCTAATCCATCCACACAAAAAATTTTCAAATTCACTAAACAAAGTATGTTATACTCATTATTTCATGCAATAGTTTTCGTTGATATCATGTCTCGAACACACAACTCTTACAACCACAGTGCCTAAGACTTGAATGTTCAGGAATTGAAGAAATTCACGGAATGGATCGTGGAAAGATAAGTCGCAGATTCAATGAAACGTCCCAGAGGACTCATGAATCAGTGATTTCAGAACTTTTTCAGAATCAAAAGATTCAGGACTACGTAGCAAAATACCATGAAAACCATTTGCTGCCAAATCAAAATTTGATGGGAGCCTCAAACAGTTGTCTTGGTGTGGATGCAACCTAAATTCATCATAATACATCGGAAGCAATCAAAACAACGGGTCGCTAACAATGAATGCTCCAAAGAAGCCTAAGATGGAAAAGAATAATTACGATTATTTGGATGCAGAGGACCTCATATTCATGGGCTTCTTAGAAGAAGGGGATAAACCATTGGATAATACCACAGCGAGTTGCCCCATCCCCCTTTTCCTCCCTAAAACAGGTACTTTTTGAAAACTCTCATACATACTACCAAGTGATACTCGGCATTAACCACTGAACCAATCAGAGATCGAGTTAAAAACACAGCTCTTCATATATATACAGGAAAGATATTCTCTTTTCCATCTCCCAAGCATCAGTTATGAAGCTCTGGTCTCATACCATTTTGATATTAGTTTTCTCTGCATTTTAACTATAAAACTTTAATTTTTAAATTATGTAATTTCATTAGATCATGTATAAGTTTTATTGTAATACTAGTGATGCTGAGATATGTATCTTATCCATAACTCCTACGCCTTAATGTTAATTTCGTCAATACTTTACGCATATAATGGTTCGATCACATTACCATCGCTTTAGAATCATATGATGGGGTAATGATGAAACCCTCGCCATTTTGAGTGATGAGAAAGTGAGATAATTAGGATGACATACGAATTGGCACAACCTCTCCTCCAAATTTCCTATCTAAGCCAAGTGAATGCTTCGAGAATCCATTAGATTTAACATGCAAACACCGCGACAATCATTAAACTACACATTTATTGATTAATTATTCATAAACATCGAACTTAAAAACTACACGAGGACTATTCGAAAAGGACATCATAATTTAAACTATACTTTTGAAATAACACCGGTAAAAAAACGAGTTTTTTTTTAACATAAGTTTTCTTTCAAACTTCCCACTTTGCGTAACATAATTTCTTATACCTTAAATTTTAAGAGCAAAAGGGAACGTTGAGTCAAATTGAATTTATTCAACGATTAGTTTTCAAAATTTATTTTATTGCTTGACGTTCGTTACATTTATCATTTAAAATAAATAAGTGTCAAAATTATTAGCTCAACTAAGCATTGGATTTGGCGACCATTTGGTGGCTTGGCGAGAAACTTGGCGTAAAATTTAATTCTTTAAATAATTAGTTTTAATCAATTAATTTTTATTATTTATAATAAAATTGTCGTATTGTCATCCAAAACATTCGTGTATAGAAAATTTCAGATCAATTGAGTGCTATGAAATGTGAGAAAAAAGGTTTAAAGGTTTTGTCCCAGACATACAATGCGAGTTAAAAAAAACCCATTAAAACTAAAATCTGAAAGTCGTGTCCTACTAACTCCCATGTGACTTGATGTCATCTCGTTACGATTTGATCTTCAAACCAATCACAGTGCTCTATGGGTAATACGGGAGATATTGGATCAGAGCACCGTCGGATTACCGAAAACGTTGGATTTCTGGAAAATCACTAAATGTAACGCATTCAGACAGCAAAATCTATGTATTATTGTAAAAAAATTTAACATAATATGTAAAAGGTTCTGTGTAGCGATTGTGTACGTGGCTGAGAGCTTTATGCGTTTCCTCTCTCCACTCACTCTCAGATCTTACTTAAAAGACACTTTTCTTGAACATAATTTATTTTTCAGTTATCTTTGGGATTATAACAGGAAGCTGACAGATATTATTACATTGGCCCAGCATAAGTGGTCTCTCTTTTTCTCTTTACTACAAATCAGCCTTATTTTTCCTCCCTCGCCGGGTGTGACCTCTAGAGGCATCACTAGACACTACATAATACTTGAACAGAAAGTTTCAAATACATGAATTAACTAAATGCATAAAAAATGTATTGCTTTGTTCTGATAATCTACTTCATTCCATTGATTTAGAAGGTATTAAATAGTTTTCTATGACTAATTCAACATGTGTTAATACGCTGCATTACTGGTAAGCTTGATTGGATTTGATTGGTTTCATTAACGTTGCACTAGAAGCAACAAGAGAGCTATTGGCGACGGACCACATAATTCTGAACCTCAGTCAAGTGACGAAGACGACATCTGAGCTGGCATCCCCCTCTCCAATGGAAGGGGGTGTCAGCGGGCACCATCCCAACGGGAGAATTTCGAGCCTTGACAGATTTAACGTGCATCAGCTCCTGCAATGGGGGGGGGGGGTTAGTGGCATCAATGCTCGAACCCACGACTCGATGAAAAACCCGGTCGCGAGTCCGCGACCATGATCACTAGGTTACTACGACCTGGATTACTGGCAGAGCCAGAAAGGTGAAGCATCGGATTATAAGGGAGTGTTGCATTTTAATTTTACACTCTCCATTTCAATACGTAATTGCTGAACTATTTGTGAAAAAGAGAAAGAGAGAAAGAAGGAGGTTAATCTTACCACCAATTTTTTTTTTAATATAAAGTTTTTTTTTATTTTTATTATTTTTTAAAGCAGTAAGTTGAATTAAAGCATCGAAAAAACTTCTCTTTGTTTTCTTGAACTTTCACATTAATTAATTAAAGAAGACTACAAAAATTTCAAGTGAAATCATCGACACCTGATAGAGTAATGATATTTTAGAACAGAAACGTTCATGAATGACGATGTGCGAGTCGAATTGTAGGTTCGGGTCCTAGTTTAATTAATCGCCATCACGCAAAAATAATGGGAAGAGTTTGGATTCTTAATTCAACCAAAACACACAGTCCACAAGATGAGTAATATATATTTACTGACTTCTTATTCGCTCGTATTGACATAACAACTAAGAGCTACGCACTGCATGAATATGAACCAAGATCAAGTGACACCTAAGCTGGCCACCAATCTCCAAATTTACACACCCTGTCAACATGTGGACTTTGAGCCCCAACAGATTTAAAGTGCATCGGCCTCGCTATAGAATGCATTTAAATGGTATCAGGACTCGACAAAAACAATATCTTACATGGGCTAGCGACCATGACCATTCGGCAACCGCTTAAAGGGCGTCTCAGGCCAAACATTCATATCAAGACTTCATTGGCAGTGGAATCGAATTGTCGGTGCTGGTCCTGATTTAATTAACAACCGTCATACAGAATAACTTGAAAGGTTGCATTCTTATTCAACTAAGTCATAAATTCCTCAGGAGGCATGATGGGGAAGTTAGGAAACAGAGTGTTAGCTTAGGCATTATACTCGCCACTTGATCCGTCTCAAAATTTCGAAGTTCATAAACACTAGCAGTATTGTATGTCTTGAATAACTTTTGATCGATTATTAATGTTGCTCTCAGAACTAACACGGGGGGTGACTGTGAATGAGTGATGGATAGTATTTTAATGACACAAGAGCCAGATGTGGCAGGGCTGCGCCAAACATGGTAAGGCTGTGATATAAACGTGTGAAAAAATTGAAAAAAAAATGTATAAATTTGATGCCTAGAACCAGAGTCAAAAATTGATAAAGGGGGCACTAGATCCTGGGGGTGCTTCATCCGTATTTAACAAAAACAATACACAGTGTATTCAAAAAGTTCCAGGACTGCCGCTAGTAAAACAGTACAGGTAGCGCTATCTCTGCGCAATTCATGGAGCGCGTAGCAACAACCTTCTCCGACGCATGCGCGAAGTTTTATTCCGTTTGGATGAGTTCCAACTTCTCAGCGTTCACTCGAGTGTGGTGTGTCATCGTTAAAAAATGGAGCAAAGAACGAACATTAAATTTTGTTTTAAATTGGGTAAAACGGCCACAGAAACCTATGAAATGATTAAAACTGTTCATGGTGACGAGGATATGAGTCGTTCGCGTGTGTTTGAGTGGTTTGCAAGGTTTAGAGATGGAAGAGAAGCGACGGAAGATGATGAGAGGTGTGGTCGTCCACGTTCGAGTCGGACTGATGAAAATGTCGAGCGAGTGCAAGCGTTGGTGCGCTCAGACCGTCGAATGACGATAGAAATGATTGCGGAATCTTTAAACATGAGTGTAGGGTCTGTTTTTACGATAATGACGGAGGATTTAAAGAAAAAGAAACTCTGTGCGCGCTTTGTGCCACACACTCTGACTACGGAGCAAAAAGAACACCGAATTGCTTCTTCCGAAGATTTGATTGCCGCGGCCGATGAAGACCCTAACTTTTTGAAAACCATCGTCACCGGAGACGAGTCGTGGTGCCTCGAATATGATCCGGAAACTAAACGCCAAAGTTCGGAGTGGACAAGTCCGGGAAAGGGTCGACCGATGAAAGTTCGTGCGTCAAAATCAAAAACAAAGACGATGCTGCTCGTGTTTTTCGACAGTCGAGGAATTATCCACTACGAATTCCTTCGACAAGGGTCCACTGTCACTGGTGCCTTTTACAAGGATGTACTACACCGGCTACTGAAAAGAATGCGGCGTGTGAGACCCGAAATGTTGGACAGTGGAAACTGGTGTCTCTTGCATGACAATGCACCGTCCCACAAATCCATCATTGTTCAGCAATTCTTGGCGCGCAGGCAGGTTGTAACCATTGACCACCCCCCATATTCACCTGACCTGTCCCCTCCGGACTATTTTCTGTTTCCAAAGTTGAAATTGAAGATGAAGGGACAGCGGTACGCGTCGGTAGAGGACATCGAAGCGTCAGTGACAAGGGACCTGCAGAGTGTTGCAGTCGAGGCGTTCCAGAAGGCGTTCAAAGATCTTTATACAAGATCCAAACGTTGTATTGAAGTGCAGGGAGATTATGTAGAAGCTTGATATTAAATAAACTTAATTTTGCTGTGTTATGTTGTCTGTGTGCATTCAGTCCTGGAACTTTTTGAATACACTGAGTAAACCCAATGGGAAAGAAAAAGATCACTAGGGAGCTTCGGGATCATGATGCCCATACCTACCTAAAGAAGGTAAGCTCCTAAGGTCCCCCAAGTTGGAAGACCCTGATATAATTCCCAGGGACAGGATGTCCGGTTATACCCATAGACACTGGGTACCCATTGCAGTCGCCTTTTACAACATGCATGAACTACATTGAAACAATTCTATCACACCCGGTCACCACACGGGTGCATGAGGGTGAAGGACCTCGTAAATTTTAACCAAGGTCAAGTGTGATGTGAGATATGATACCAGAGCTAACATATCTCACTTATGAAACGTCCACATCATTCCAACAAAAGGATTTTAAACTCCAACAGATTTAGTGTGTATCAGCTCCACTACACGACGGGTCTTGAATAGAATCATTACTAGAATCCACGACTCGATGGAAATAACGCCGAGGGCGTTTCTGTAGGTTCGGGTCCTGATTTAATTAACGACTGTCAATTAGAATAATGGGGAGAGGGGTGCAATCTTAATTCAACAAAGTCACAAAGTTGTTACGAGGCATGATAGGGATTGAATGATGATTAAAAAGGCACAAAGAAGCAACGCGATTGTTATTGGAGGCGGATCTCATAATATTTAGCCACGGTCAAATGACGATCTGTTCCCGTTCCCCTCCAAACTTCCCCACCATCTCACCGTGAAGACTTTAAGTACTGACAGATTTAACGTGAAACAGCCTAGCCACACCATTGGTCTTCATAATGAAATAATTCAAAACCTACTTAACCTATCACCACTCCGTACGAAATCAAAATTACTTCTTAACTAAAACAGGCTTTTCACCTGAAAAGTTGGAGAGGCTAGTCAACTGGGAATGGCTTAATTCCTGTTGAAGAGACTTTTCGACAAGTTCGGCATCTTCCCTTAATGAGTCTAATTAAAGAGATTCCCGCCCGACAAAGGGAAATTGATTTCTCCGTTCGACAGCTCTGTGCGCTGCCTTGAACACACTGTTAATGGGGAAATTATTCCCCAGATGGAAGTACTTAACGCCAGCCTACAACTGCCGCCGTGTCTCTCTCGAAAGATTTTCTTACAACGATTTGATTAGGAACATTTTGTGAAAAGGATATATTTAAAAATAATTTTTTTATATATAAATAACATTAAAATAAGTTATAGAAATTAAATTATGAAGAAACCTTAGAGTCAAATTACTTTTTGAATAAATTAAATATTATAATTTCTTAAATCAATTAGTAATCAAACTATAATAAAATTAATTCATAAACAACGATATCTATTGTATTTTTCAACAATTTTCATTTATTTAAAAGGCTTACAGATTTGTCTTTAAAAAAAAATCAAAAATAAACAAGTAAATATATTTTAAGACATCATAGAATCTGCAGGTAAATAAATGCCTCCACATGTGCAAGATTTTAAGTAATCATTTGACTGATATTTAATCAGATCCAATTTACAAGTGATGTTTCCTTATTTAGATCGAATATTGTTGTTATTGAGATAAATAAAATGATGGTGGATATTAGTTTAGCGTACTGCTTGGCGAGGAAAAATTTTGTCTTGACGATAAATTGCCAAGTTGGTAACCTTACCGTAAATCTTAAAAAGTCGTACAATCCAGTTGTTTTTCTAGTAACCCAACTATTCAAGATGAACTGGACCTTTACCGGACGCTTGGATACTTGACCGACATTTTTTTTAACGTGGTCGGTAGTCAAGCGTCCATATGACCGAATGTTGTTATCGAAAGGAGGAAAAATCAGCATAAAGATATTATCAAAGAATTATTTCTGGTTTGAACAGCGTGAACGGATTATCAGTCTCATGGTTACTTATCTAGAAAAAAGTTTCGCGATCGTCATAGTGATTTTTTAGCCAGCCAAGGGGCTATTGTTTTAGGTAGGGCGTTTTGAAGTACCAGATCACTTTTCAATCTTTTATTGTTTGCTTCAATTTAATTTCATTTAGCTTAAATATATTTTATTTCATAATTTATTGTTTGCTTTAATTTTAATTACATTTAGCTTAAATATGTTCAATGTAATAATTTATCGTTTCCTTTAATTTTAATATCGGAAAAGTTTACTAACGTCCACTTCTCGGTATTTCATCTCGTTTACTTTAATTCTTGTATCTGAGTAATTTAATAATAATTATAAAAAAAAGCTTGGTTGGCTAAATCTGTTCGTTGCAAAACATTGCATAGAACTTTTTCCACTTATTAACTTTCTTTTTAACAATGTTTTTTATTCAATTCATTTTTACACTAACAATGTTTTAATTAATTGCGATTCCGACATCATCCCCTTTCCTGTTGAAATGACTTAGAGTTTGAAAATCGCCCGTTTAGCGCCATTTTGGAGCGATTCTAAAAATTGTGCCAAGCAATACGCTAAATTACCAATCTCCATTTAAAATCTATGGTTGAGGACACGAGTTACTAACCTCTCTACATTCATAATAATAATTGTTCTGTAATAGTTCTACAGAGAACAGAATAAATCTAGTTTGATTTTTCCCTGATTCTTGCTTGACTGAACATTACTGAGTTTCAATGGCTCAGAACTTTAATATTGACGGTTACAGTTTTCAAAATCTGAAAATACAGACTTCGGACTTCAACAATGAAAAAATACATAATTATGCAAAGCGTGAAAATTACCCAATGTAACAATATAAATAAAGGTTCCCTTGTTCTCTCGTATGAGTACTTCAATTTAGTAAAATTTCCATTTAAGCCTTCAATGTAGACATACTTTGTGCTCCCAGCTGTAGAGTATATACCACGAATATGTGTGACAGTAAGACTGGATCACATCTCATTCAGCCACAGAATCCTTGCGAATGCTAATGTCAATATTTGCAGAAAGAATAATTTCCAAGGACTCAGACCTTCGGTAGCCTTCATATTCCTTTGATTTCATAGGTCCAAAAAAAAATTCTCCCTCTCTGTGGAATATCTTAAATATAATGTTTCACCAATATTCCTAAAATAATTACTCAACTTCATGATCAATATTCCTCAAGAAATTCAAGGAATACAGCAAAACATATTACAAGCTAACGTGATGGAAATATATGTATATTTACGAACCGAATATTGGAACTTATTAAAAGTAATATTGTTTTCCATACCTAGTTCAAAAAAAAAATTTCTCCTTACAACGTGTAACAACACATTCATAAATAAACCTATTCTTTCATAAAATATTAAAAATTAATTAAATTTGCATTTTAATTTGTCAAGTGACTTTTGGTCCAACCTAAACTTAAAAATATTGAACTCTCAGACCACATATTAGCTTAGTGGCTCAAATATCATTTTTTTATTGTTAAAATTAAAATTGCATCAAAATAATACCATTCAGAAATTTCAGTTACGTTCAGATAAAGATGACGATAAGCAAACCAGTGCCTAATTAATCAAAGTTCTGAATTGCTTCTGTGGGGAAAAAATCATTTTGAGTTCCGAATTTTGAAGAAGTTGATGGCAATTTTGCCTTAAACTAAAGGACGGGAAACCCTTTATAACAAAAAGAATCGCGTTTTCAATCTAATAATAACGAAATAATGTTTTCGTATCAATCGTTTCATATGAGGTACGAAAAAATCAAACTCTTGTTCAGAGCTCTATATAGGATATACAAGGTACAGTAATTAATCCCAATCTCAATAAACCGGACGTCCCTTAGTTTGAACAGTCATTAAAACAATTCATAAGTGATAAATGCAAATAAAAAGCTGAGCTAAAAGCGCAAGATTGTAGGCTACGACGATTCGACAATAACTAGAAGATGTGACATCAAAATTCTAATTTTTCATTCTACGGAAAGTTGATGAAATTAAAGACCACTTGAATTTTGTGATAAAATACGCTGAAAACAACAAAGAAATCATGTTTGGATATTATGAATATATGAGACGTCAGCGCCAGTTTATTTTTTCTAGAAATAAATCGGGAGTGTCCAATCCGCAACCCAGAGTACTTATCAATGCGGCACAAGAAGAGAGGGAGGGGCGAAAAAAATATCAATATCCACTGCAAGGAAACATAATTTCATAATAATTCATTCAAGAGTTATTGCGCCAATTCCTTGATACAGGTATTTGAAAATAAATTCTAGGATTTTATTTATATGACTCCATTTACAACCGATATGGATTTGCCGTCTGAAAATTTTCAAATGGAATATAAAGAGTTGTAATCTGCCACCCAATTTAAAGAGAATTTTCATAAAATATTTTGATTGTACTTTTACATATCATACCAGCAGAAAGACAAATATCCCACGACGGTACACAATCTTTCGTTATTCATGTTATAGCGAAGTGAACAGCGAACTCGCCACCAGCAATGATAAATCGCCAAATATCGACGCGGAGACGAGTCTCGACGCGCAGACGAGCGGAGTGGTAAATGTGAAGATTATGTAATTTTGTGTTGCGATCCTTCTGTGTATTTTATGTTTATTGTGATGTAGTATTTTGTAAAAAAAAAAAAAAAAAGTAAACGAACGACAAAGATTTGGTCAACGCTGATTCTTATTTCAAAGACATACATCACAAAGTCAATATCGTTTGGAAGCTCGTATATTTGTCATCAACTATTTTCAAGAGTGAAGCAATCTAAGATTATAATTAGAACCACAATACTAGGATTAACACCTCCATGAGGATTGCAACCATTTCAATCGAACCAGATGTTGATGCAATTGTTTCCAAAATTCAATGCCAAATATCACGTTAATTTTATAATTTCTAGCAGTCTTTATTCTAATAAAGTTTGTAATAAAATGTTATATCTACAATATCTAATAAAATGTATAAAATAGTGTCAATCTTATTCCATGTTGCAGCCTTCATAATACAAAAATCGCAATTTATTAAATTTAAATTATTTAAATACGTTACCCATATATATTTTATGCATTTCCCCCCTCTTTTTCTCATAGTTATAATTAGTGTCTTAGAGAAAATTTTATTTTGTGCTGCCCCAAACAATTTGTTTTCTTGTAATACGACCCAGAGAAGCAAAAGGATTGGACATCCCTGAAAATAAATGCTAATTTAGTTTAGATTTTATTAACATCGCACTAGAAACAACACGAGGGCTATTGGCGACGGACCTCGTAATTTTAAACCACGGTCAAGTGACGAGGACGACACTTGAGCTGGCACCTCCTCTCCTAACATCCACACCACGCCAACGTGAGGACTTAGGGCCCCGAAAAGATTTAACGTGCATCAGCCCCGGCTACACGGCGGGTCTTTGACAGCCAAGGATCGAACCCGCGATTGAACGAAAACCGCAGGCCGCTAGCCCAAAATAAACGCTAAAGGCGAACAACAAAACATCAGTCATATCTTCCAACCAGTGAAAGTGTTAAGCGTGGTCAGAGAGAAGATGAACTTAGATCGTCATATCCTAAGTATTTTTTCCCCAATCTAATAGATATCATGTAAGTAATATATTGATTTTAATTCTCTCTTGTGCAATTATTTACCATTTTGCTCTGCCTTATTTAAAAATGTATGTTCTTTTCATTATACAAAGTGTTTAACCATGTACCTTGGCTTATTTTTAGGTTATTTTGTTTAATACGAGCTTTAATTAAGCCGGACATCTAGAGCCTCAATTAGTTCAGATTAATGAGTATCTACTCCAAAAAGGTGCTATTTTAAAAAAAATTATCCAATAAGATAATAAATAGAGCAGAAAATATTTATTCTGATGATGAGGAAAGGTTAACGGTGTTAGAAACTCTCGCGAGTTTTAAATCTCCGAAACTGTTATTGATTTTATATAAACATTAAAATATACCATGCTCTATGAGTTAAATTAAATATTTAAAAAAAAAATTTAAGAACTGGGAGTAATTGTGTGTTTTATTTGTTGGGTCTATTTATGTTTATTGTAGTTATTTTTATTCCTGGACGTTTGAAAAGTGTTTAACAAAATGAGTGGATCAATTTGTTAATACTTTTAAAACTTTTTGTTAACCCATACCACACTGCAGCACCCCGATCTGACCAATCGGGGCGTAAGAGTGTAGTGTGTGATTACCGTAAGCATACTTAAAATCAAAGCACAAATTTCCACCCGACTCAACAACGAACTGAAACCGAGTAATTTGTTTGGATAGTAATATTGCTCCATGTTAATGTTCTTCTTTGGAGAAATGACCTCGAAATAGAAATAATTGACACTTTCATAACAAAGTTATCTAGAAATGTTTTCACAACCAAAGAAAAATCTCAAAAACTCAATCACTAGAGCGCAATCAGTATTCACTAATCCAAATTCTAAATTTGCATTAGTAGCAGGTATTATTTTATTCCTGTTTTATTTGTGGGGAGAACAGTGCGTCAAACAAAAACGGCTAACGGTTCAGTAACGAATGTTGTCAATAATTAAGTACGAGATGTTATCATTAATTTCTAATTATTGCTAGGAAATAACCGAGATATCTGAATAAAACTTATTCTTCACATTTATTGATCCTAATGTAAATAATATTGCAAATTACGAGGCATGTTTTTTAAGTAAGTACCGTTTTGAAATTAAAAAAAGACGTGCAAAGATATCGCAATAATTTTATTTTTACATGAAAGCCTGTACCTTAATCTACTTTTCTACATAATTTCCGTGAATATTGAGGCACTTGTCATAACGTGGCACCAGTTTTTGAATACCCTCCTCATAAAATTCTGCCGCCTGACTTGTTAACCACTGTATCACAAATGTTTTGACTTCGTTATCGTCTTGAAGACGCTGACCGCCCAGGTGTTTCTTCAAGTGCAGGAACAAATGGTAGTCGCTGGGCGCCAGATCTAGAGGATGATCTAGGAGGATGTATGGAGGATGATCTAGAGTTTCCCATTTAAAAGATTTGATGAGATCTTTGGTCTGATTAGCCACATGTGGACGGGTATTGTCATGCAGCAAAACGATACCCTTACTCCACTTGCCACGTCTTTTGTTCTGGATTGCACGACGCAGATTGTTCAATGTCTCACAATAAGACGCTGCATTGATTGTCTCATTACGAGGCAGAAACTCCACTAGCAATACTCCTTTTCTGTCCCAAAAAACTGTGCACATGATTTTCCGGGCAGAAATTGTTTGCTTAAACTTCACTCTTTTGGGTGATGATGAATGTCGCCATTCCATGATTGTTGTTTCGATTCTGGTGTGACGTAGGCCACCCATGTTTCGTCACCAGTAACAATTCGGTCTAAAAAATCTTCACCTTCATTGTGGTACCGCTCAAGGAAAGTCAATGCACTGCCTAAACGTTGGGTTTTGTGCAAATCCGTCAACATTTTTGGAACCCAACGTGAACACAATTTCCGGTAATTCAAGTTCTCGGTCACAATGCGATACAAAACACTACGAGAACATTGAGAAAAGCAGTCGGACAATGATGAAATTGTAAAGCGTCTGTTTTCTCTCACCTTTTCGTCCACTTTCTGCACCAAATCTTCATTAACGACCGAAGGACGCCCATTCCGTTCTTCATCATGCACATTTGTGCGGCCATCTTTAAATGCTCTCACCCATTTCCTTACCATTCCATCACTCATAATGTTTTGTCCGTAAACTTCACAGATCTCACGATGAATATCGATCGGTTTTACGCCTTTAGCACTAAGAAATCGTATAACAGCCCGTACTTCACAATCAGCGGGACTCACGATTGTCGGAGGCATCTTAAACACTCAGTAAACAACGTATACAATGAAGAATCAGACTGTAATGGCGTCAGTGCGTAGATAAGAGATATAGGTAACCAGCGAGCATGCGCGGAACGCCGACCGGAGCGCTGCGGCGGAGGAATCGCAAAACGGTACTTACTTAAAAAACATGCCTCGTAAAACTATTCGCTTTGATTTGTTTGGTTTCAGGAAGTCGTAGATTGAAGTAACCCGCATTGTAGAGAAGATAGAGCTCAATTAGCTGAGTTCTACAATGATAGCCTTCGAAAGATCAAGAAGCTGGATGATGACAATGTAGGAAAGTTTTAATAAGAAATAAAAATTAAATTTCTATTTTTGTTATTTTTAGTGATAGTTTAAACTTTACGTCATTCCGAGATAATAAATTAAAACTTTACAACACTGTAGGTTACGTCTATCTACGGCTAGCAGAAACCAAACAGATCGACATGAATAGCTATAATTTCCAACATTGGACATAATCAGTAACAGTTAGATAATTTACGAATTAAAATCAATATTTAAAAACTAAACTTAAAAGATTTAAAGCTTATGAAGAAAAAAAAAACATAAACAAGGAAAAATTCTTGGCAAAGTTTTGCAAAGTACAGATTTCGCCACCCAAGGTGCGCTTTTCTTGATAATTATTATTAAATTACTCAATTAATTATAAGAATTAAAGTAAACGATGAAATGACGAGAAATGGACGATAGTAAACTTTTCCGATATTAAAATGAAAGAAAATGATAAATTATTGAATTGCGGACATAGTTAAGCTAAAAGTGATTAAAATTGAAAGATAAAAAAATTGAAAAGTGATCTGGTACGCCAAAAGTAATCCAAATAAAACAATAACTCCTTTGATGACTGAAAATTAGAGATCAGAGCTTTAAAAATGGTGACCGGGAATGAGAAGATTGATCATTAAGATAAGAGCTTTGCCTAAATCCATATCATTTATAGCAACACAAACTTAACTACATCTATCATTTTTCGATTATATCATTTTCAATAAGCACAGGGCATAAAGTTCCGGTTTAGTTCGTCTCTACAGAATTTGAAAACAATTCCTAAATTGATACCTGTATTAGCTCGATTATTTATACAGATAACTATAATAATAATGAAAAATTACGACGATTGACCAAACAGATTTTTATTAAACATTTGTAATTTGAAAGGAAGATTTGAACAGCTGTTCGTAGTGAAGGTTATTGATAGAATGCCTAGCCCTGTTGGGCTTTAAATTCCCATCTGAGTTCAACTTGATAACTTCCAAGTGCCCATGACAATTAGGTGGATGCTTAGGGCAAAGAAAATAAGTGACTATTGATAAAGAATCATTGAATTTAAATTTAAAAGTATTGAATTTAAAATTTATTCAGTTAAGAATGTATTGAGTTAAGAATTTATTGAATTTAAAATTTATTGATTTTAAAATTATTGAATTTAAAATTATTGAATTTAAAATTTGTTGAATTTAAAATTTATTGAAATTAAAATAATTGAATTTAAAATTTATTGAGTTAAGGATTTATTGAATATAAATTTAAAATTTATTGAGTTAAGAATGTATTGGATTTAATTTCAAATTTAAATTATGTGACAATTTAAAAGTTTCAATAGTATTGTGATAGAAAAACGTAGTGAAAGCGAGTTTATATGGTATCGGGGTTGGGGAGTACAGGGTGCATGGCGATTGTCCAATAAGGAAGTAGGAGCTCAATTTGGACTCTTGAGCGATGAAAAGGTAGCCGCACGTCTATTTCAAAATTTCAGCGTATGATGAAAATTAACATTTACTGGTAGAAGGTATCTGTAGAGGTATTAATCCTTTAGTTCTATTAGTGTAGGTTCTTTTGTATGATTTAATTTCTTGTAGGGGTGGATTCGAGTTATTTATTATAGTGTTGAGAAATTTAGTAGTAATGTTATTGATGTAGTGTTGGGTTAGGGGGAATTCGAGGGAATCTGATATCTTCATTTCTCACGAACCATCTGGCTCCTGCAATCATTCTTATACCATTTTGTAGGATTTCTAATGTATTGTGAATAGCCTGAGTGGTTTGCTTCCAAACTGGACAAGCGTAAGTTATGATGGGGCGCAGGTACTGTGTATAGACAAGCAACTTATATTTTAAAGATAAAGTAGAATTCCGAAGGATTAGGGGGATAAGTTTTTTCGCGACGGATTGGAATTTTTCTTGAATGTGTGCTATGTGTTGTACAAAGTTGAGACGTCTGTCAAAAATTATTACTCCAAGATATTAGGCTGATTGAGACCAGAGAATTTGTTTGTTATCAATGTAAATAGGTGGTGGGATGGTTTTAAGAGTTTTTGCAAAGATGATGGCCTCCGTTTTGGAAACATTCACTATTTCCAGAGGCATAGCGACGAAAATGGAGGATATAGGGGTTGTAACCCCCCACTCCCTAAGGATTGCTGCATAACGAAGTTTTAAAACTGAAACCTTTTTTACACTGATTTTTATTTCAGAAAAAATGAGCATTTGAAATCATGTACTCCACATAATCATTCTTTTCCCCCAGAAAATATACAATGAAACTGGAAATTAATTTGGAGGTTTGACACTAAGTGGGAGAGCCGATCCCTACCCCCCCACACACCCCACAACCTTACATACACCAAGTTTAATGACAGCAGAAAGATTTTCACTAATTATTCCTTTTGTCTCAGTTGCTTTACTTCCTTAAAATTGATTGATTATTAACGTCGCTCTTAGAAGCAACACGAGTTTTATTGGCCCAAAGAAACCGAGCTCACCCAAAGGGTTTAGAGAACTACAAAGAGAGCCCTTCCCCGGGAGATAATCAACCTCGCAATCAACAACAATAAACAGTAACAAATAACTGTACATTAGTTTTAGTTTAGTTTTTGTAGACGTCGCACTAGAAGTAACACGAGAACTATTGGCGACGGACCTCATAATTTTGAACCACGGACAAGTGACGAGGACGACACCTGAGCTGGCACCCCTATCCTAACTTCCACAACAAGCCAACGGGAGGACTTTGGGCCCCGACAGATTTAATGTGCATCAGCCCCGGCTACACGGTAAGATTTTAGCGGTCAGGGATCGAACCCGCAACTGAACGAAAACCGCCGGCCACGAATCCGAAACCAAGACCACTAGGCTACCGCGGCCACATAACAGTACATAAAAGTAAGGGAAACAGTAAAGGGTGATAAGTAACAGTACAGAACAAAAGAAGAGACATAATTCTGAAAATCAAAAGAAAAAAAAGAAGTTAACAATTTGTTTACAGAGTGTGACGTCACAGATCTAATACTTCCAATTTTTCCTTTCTTTATTTTTTAATGCATATCAATCTGTATTCCACTGACGTCACGATTTCCTGGTAATAACGGATGCTGATACTACGACACCCGCCGGCGACAACTTTATTTCAAGTAGTACACACAAAAAGCAAAATTAATATTCAGAAACGAAGCATTAGACACAAATATATACATTATACAAGGTATAAAATGATAAGCACGGAGTTTGGAAAATTAAGCATTTAGAGGTGTAACCAAATATTGAAACAATTATGAAATTTGTTGGGTAATTTTAGGAGCCGTAAGAATACAGGATTTAAACATGAAATGCATATTAGGATATTCACACACGGACTTCACCTAAATAGATTTCGCTTTAACAACAAGTCATTTTAAGTGAAAACTATAGGCTATTGGCGATGGACCTTGTAATTTTGAATCACGATTAAGTGACGAAGACGACACGTGAACTACGATTCCACTCTTCTAACTTCCATATGACACTAACTTAAGGATTTTGAGCTCCGACAAATTTAACATGCATCAACCCTTCTATACGACGTGTCTTTAATGTTTCTTAAATTAAAATTAAAGATTTTGCATAAATTGATTGACTTTTAAACAAGTGTAGAACCAGCACCAAATTACTTTTCTTTTCGGTGGCATCATAACGATTCAAAAATTGCTTTTTAGCACCCACAGCACGAAATACAAAAAAAGAAAAAAATGCCCTATATCGCTGTACTTTTCCTTAATGTTTATTCCAGACGACCAACATATTATAATTATGAGCTCGATGTATTGATCGGAAGGTAAAAAAAAATTCAACGTTCAGCAAAAAAAAAAAAAAAAACCTCCCCCTAGCGTGAAAACGATTTTCTCCCTAGAGCCAAACGATGCATAAAAAGACCAACATGTAAATAATATCAAACAAAAAAAATATAACATTTAGATAAGTAACACACCGTGTTAGGCGTTATAAAAAAAACATTAAAAAAATTAGTTTCATTTTTTTTTACTCACTCAATGCGTGCAAACGATACGAAATTCGAAAACCCGCAAACGATTCATTTCCCCAAAAAGTTCTTTTTTCCCTCACCCCTTCCCCTTGCGTCACTATTTTCATTAGTGACGAAGCCAAAAGTGGGAGGAGAGAAAAATCTGGCACAAAAAAAAAGTACTCGAAACGTGCAAAAGCAGTAATGAGAATTACTCAACGACATAGAAAAAGGGGGGTAGGGGTGGAGCAAACAAATATTGCTAAGGCACCACCAATTAATGCATTGCTCACGGGTATGGTAGCGAGGTGTATCTGAAAAAGAGAAATTCGTTGTTCAGAAATAATTAATGATCAAAGTAATTTGTGTTTGTTAAGATAACGCTAATGTGTTGAATAATTAACATAAGTGATGAGAAAAAAGCGTCATTTATTACAAGACAAATGATTTAATAAATATTCAAAGGGGATAATAAATAATGCTACAATTTTTCTCTTTTATTATTATTAAATCTATACTCTCATTCTAGGTCATTTAGAATGAATAATTTCGGTTAATTCTACCGACAGACGAAGGAACTAGTCATTCTGATCTATGGCCAGGTAACGAAAACGAAACCTGTGAGTCAGCATTTCACTTTATACAAGTTAAATATAGGGTCGTTTTTAATTAAAATTTAACATGAACACGCTTCATAATCCCAAATCACAGCATCCAATAGTAAATTAGTTTGCTCCCCTCCCTCCCTTGAGACCCAATAGCTATAATTTGACCAAGATCAATCAAATAGTTAAATTACAAAAGGGAGAAAAAATGTACGTTTGTGATCCATATAAAATTCTGTAGACCCATGAAAGGGGGGAAAGAACGGAATGGATTACAAGACGGCTCAAAAAAAGAGAAAGATCGCTAAAGTATATAGGGTGCCAGTCACCCCCGTGTTTACCAAAAGGTTATAAACCCTGTAGGAGAAAACCAAAATAAATGTTTCACAGGTTTTTCATCCAACTAATAACAATTTTCATGAAGCACGGAAACATTAATTGACCAACAATTTTCTTTTGTTCATTTCGCAACAACTGATAAGAAATAAATACATTATAAATAATTTTAGTTTGATAGTAAGTAATATACAGATTAGAATTACGTTACACAGAAGATGATGAGAAGTGAAGAAGGGTTCACACCACTTTCATAATCAATCGCTTCAGAGAATATACACATTATGCGGAATTTCTGAAAAACTTATAGCCGATTTTAATGAAATTTTATACGACTCTACATTTATAACGGAGAAAGAAACTACCATTCAAAACCCATTTTATATGTGCATGATTATCAGTAAAACTCATAGTGCATGAACATCCAAAATTCACATTGTGATATCGAACGGAAATGAACCACATGAGGTAGTTAAGGAGTTCCTGTGGCAGTTGATCTCACTCCCGCAGCAAGGCAGTATTTATATGTATACAAATTTTTAAAAAATTTGTGGATAATCCTAGTCCAAAAAAATTCCAGAAGGACTGCTTAATATTGTTAATCTTGTCTATATTATGAGTGGTTAAAATATTATTGCGTAATTAAAAAAATTAATATAATATTTCTATAGATAGATACATGCAAATTTCTATTCCAAAAAGAATTTTAATCATACGTAATTTAAAACTCTCCCTTTTACCATAAAAAATGCTAATTAATTTATTATCTACAGTCTGTAGACATAAACCGCTAAACTCAACTTTGATCGAATTAATATGTGTTTTTAATAAGTTAAGATAATCTGAGTACAGAATGTAATATTTGGTTTAAATTCATTAGTTTCACCTAAAATATTCAAATCGCATATATAATGATAAAAGAAATAAGAAGCATTATCAATATGCTCGATTTTTTTTTAAAAATGCAAATAAGGTTTAGCAAAGCAATTGCTAGCAGGACTGCCCAGAGGTAGACCTCTAATTACTATCGACCATTCTTGTCGTTCTCCATCATATGATTGGTACTGAGGCAAACGGCCTGGTGGAGCCATCATTTTTGAAGGTTACCGGGCCCTGCAGACTGCAATATCAAGATTTCTGAGCAATCACTTGAGGTGCTTCAAATTTGACCAAAGGAATGAAATCTTCTCCATCTGTAGAAATTGTAACTGTAATCAGTCCTCTCCTGAACCTCTCCTTTCTTGCCAGGGGCTTTCCAGAGAGGACTTGACAAAGCAGCCTCTTCTTGTCTTTGATTTTTTGAATGTTTTTAGGCTCATGGACCTCTTTTGGCCCATTAATTAGACCGGATAGGATTAAGAGCTACAACAACAGACCTCTATTTTGCTGACTAAGAGAGAGACTTCGACCGAAAACAATGAAATTCTCATGTAATACAAATTTAACGAGAATACAGAGTTTTTCTCGTTTTTATTATGTTATTAAAATGATACTTATTGAACTCAAATGGAAACATAAATATATAAATATTTGGGTATAATGTAAAGGTATAATCAATTAGAATTACACCGAATTTCAAAAATATCGAAAGGAAAAAAATGTAGATTTCAGCCTTTTTTAGACCTCTTTAATTCCAAAATTTAACTGCTATTTTAAAAAAGGCACGTTTTTAAAAACCAATCCAGGAAATGCAAAATATATCCACTCTTGAGCTTCTGGGAAGGATTATAGGAACACCAAATAGATCAGGTCTTCGATTTGCTGTTGGTCTATTTTCAGTAACTGAAGTAATATTTTACGAAAAATACATAGTAGTATTAGCTGAAAATTATTAATTTTAATTCTATTTACATAGAATTAAGATTGTTAACGAAATTTAGCTTTTAAAGTGTATTTAATGCTTAAAAGGTTACCGAAATATTCCACAAAAGTGCGGAAAAAATATCAATAAAAATAAATAGTAGAATAAGAAAAATATACCATTATTTTTGCGTATCAAAATTTGATTTAAATTTTTCTCTTTTCCATTTGAATAATTTCAATGAAAGATGTATCATATTTTATACAAATTAAACTGGGTTGTTGTCTTTTTGTTGTTGTTTGTTTGTTTTGAAACAACTCAGCACGGGCAAATTAATATCTTTATTTTCGAATAAAAATACCAAATGAGGAACTATTATTCAATAACAAAATAAAAATAATCTACATACTTTTAAAAAAAATGCACCAAAAGCAAATATCCATAAAAATTTATTAAATGTGCAAAACGAAAAAAAAAATTCTTTTTTACAAATGCAAACAAAAACCAAGCTTAGTAGAATCAATCGAGGAAGAGATTTTTCCAAAAGAAAGAATGATAAATAAAATTAGAATAAAAAGTAAAGAGCCTGATTGCTTCCATTTCGCAATGAATAAAATAGATTTAAGGAACCATTTTCTCTCGTTTTAATACAATAAGCTTAATGATGGGGAGGGAGAGGCATATTTGAAATTCTATCCTTTTTAATGATGAATTATTCATTATGATGATGCAAATAAAAGGAATATTGCGAAATGCACCTTGTATATCATTAGCAAAAAAATAAAAAACCGTTTTATAAATGAAAAGATAATTAAATATAAATCTCGTTCAAGGTTTTTTGACAACTGATATCTAAATTGAAGGAGTTTTTTTTTAAAAACCATTAGCACATACCGCTTTATTTTAAAGCATTAGAGCACTTGAATTTCACGTATTACACTTTATTATATCATTTTCACATAATTAAAAAAAATAGAAATATATAATTAATACATACTTAAGAAAACAATTAACACTAAGAGCTTTTAAGTGACAAAAAAAGTTACGCTTGTAAATTTCTTTAAAAAAACCGAGATCAACCTATTGCCATAGTAACCATCAAAAACGATTGCTTCGTAACATAGTCTTAGCATCGTTCACTGCTCCATAGTAAAATTAAAACAAATTCAAAAAATCAAAAGTTCTATGCAAAGTTATGCAAAAAGCAGATTTAGCCACTCAAAGTGCGCTTTTTTTTTTAAATAATTATCATTAAATTACTCATTTAAAAATAAGAATTAAAGTAAACGATGAAATATCGAGAAATGGACAATAGTAAACTTTTTGATATTAAAATTAAAGCAAATAATAAATTATCAAATTGAATATTATATCAGTTACATGTAATTAAAATTAAAGCAAACGATAAATTATTAAATTGAATATATTTCAGCTACATGTAATTAAAATTAAAACAAACGATAAAATAATTAAATATAATATTATATCAGTTATATGTTTGAGATTAACGCAAACGATAAATTATTAAATTGAATATATTTAAGCTACATGTAATTAAGAAGTAACCGATAAGAAATTGAAAATTGATCTGGTACGGCATAATTTATCCACCTAAAACAACAACCCCTTAGTTGGCTAATATAGGTAATTAAAAATAATATCACGTATAATATATAGGTATATATATTGAAATGCATTTTACACAGAAAATATTTCCTAAATCAGAAAATATTTCACTAGTTAACACAAATCTTGGAACTCATAAATTTTACATTAATTGAAACATTTCTACACATTTTTCACAAGAAGCTAACATTAAAGGCAATTTTTACCACAAATTTCCAAATATACATTCTTAATATTAATATGAACACAGACGAGTCACAATAACGACCACCCTCCAGATTTAGGTAAACACAGATGTGACCAATTACAGATAAGTCCAAAAAACTTGTTTGTTGCAAAATATATATGCGAAGATGGTTTCACACTACCATATAGCAACAGTTGCCGTAAATCGTGAGATTAACAGATATTGAAAAAGTCATAATCTCTAGATATCGAGAACACGACGGCAGAATTTCGGAAACTGCAGTTTTCGTTAAGTGCATAGTGCCGATATACGAGGTGTGACAATTAAATAACGAGACTGAGCATTTTATTTTGAAGTCGTACATATTTGCTAATTATCACCTTCAATTCTACCCCACCCCTATCCCTACAACGCTCCATTCGAACCTTTCATTGTTCGAAACAGTTCTGGAAGTCTTCTTCAGGCAGCTCCTTCAGGAAACATGCCGCTTTCTCTTTCATACTTCCTTTTAATGCAGATTTCACCTTAGGAAATGGATAGAAGTCGCGTGACTCAAGACACGGCGAATAAGGCGGAAGGTCTAATAGAGAAACTGTACTTGGCTAGAAACCTCTAGGTAGACAATGTGGAATTAGTCGGCGCATTGTTTGGGCGGAAAAACTTGCCGTACGGATTCATTATCAATATCTACAATCTCTCACAATCTACAAGTCACATGAATGCTTAACCGATGGTCAGATCGAACTAGATTACCGATTTTGTCGATATTGTCATCCGTTTTTGGCATGGGAGGGTGACTCATCTTCAACGTCTTCTCGACCATCTTGAAAACCCTTACGCCACTCAAAAACATGTGCACGCGATAAGCATTTAATGCCATACACTTTTTTCGCTAAATTATGTTTTAGTAGCGGCTTTTCCAAGTTTCATGTGAAATGTCACAACAATTCTTTGCTCACTGATTTTTCAGGCAAAACAAAAAAAAAAATGCTTCAATACAAACCAAGCCTACGGATTTGTTTACAGAAGCGAGAGGCACTGCATTCGAAAGAGAAGGCTTCATGCTTAACCGCTGTCGATCGCTGGCGTTTGGCGCATGCGCACTTCTTTCGTAGCAGCGTCGATCTCATTATTTAATAGCCACACCTCGTATGTATGATGTCCAAAAAATTAAGCATAATTGGTAATTACGTGAATAATGAAGAACACCTAAATTAAAATAGCGGGAAGAGTGATATGCGAGCATTAAACGGTTACAAAATAAGAAAAGAATGGAAAAGAATGATAATAATCATTTTATTTTCCAAAGAACTAATTGGAAAGATAACTAGGCATAAGTTGAATTCACATTTCAGTGAAAAAGAAATTAAATAAAAAGATGATGATGCAGTTTTATAAGGTGCGTGGCCAGACACGCCGCAAAACGATTTCCTATACTTACTATGACATTGTGAGTTTTTGGGTCCAAAGAATTCCAAACCTCACGAAGAGCTCTTTTCAGTTCTGGACGGAGCTTGGTGGTTGCGAAAGGGCTGTAAGTTGTCTGTCAAGTCTATCCCACATATGATCGATAGAATACAGTTCAGGTGAGTGAGCAGGCCAAGCATGCATGGATATTTTTTTTTTTTTCGAGACAGTCGTCGACCAGGTAAGTCATCCATAAATATGACATCAGGAAAGTCTCGAAACAGGTGAACATAATACTCAAGAGCTACATTACTGAACTTTTTAGCATTTACAAGCCTCGTGTCAAAGAAATGGAAGTATGTTCAGCAAGTTGCTTGCCTCCCCATGAACTTCCCTCCCCCTTGTCATTAAACAATGTCTTTCTATGATGTTTCCGGACGAAAACGAGTTCCACTCAGTCGTCATATCGTTAGCCGATGAGAACCAGTGCTCAGACTAAAGCGAAATTTGTCACTGAATATCAAATCGGCCCATAGTCCCAACATCCAGTTTAAATGACCGCGTTTAGGGTAGATGAGAAGGGAATAGAAACTGCTGGTCGTCTGGCATAGAGACCAACACGAATGAGTCTTCTACAAACAGTTTGTGTGGGAATTCGCACACCGAAGCAGCTATGAGTGCGGAATCCAGTTCTGTGGCACTACTGTCTCTCTGACGTCATGCAGTTATAACCAGATATCGGTCAGTTTGAACGTTTATTATTTTCGGCCGACCTGGTACTGGTCTTCGGTTAACATATCCCTCACTTTGAAATCGCTTTCACTGTCTTGAGATCCCACACTGAGGTAGATTCAGAATTCGAGCACATTCGATTTGTGATCGTCCAGATTCGAGTAGTCCAACAATTCTCCATTTCGAAAACATATCCAATTATGGTCTTTGTGTGACTATTCGTCTGAACAATCCTTAACGTTTCTTCGAAAATGAATTGCAAAAAACTTGTCTGAAATGCTTATGCCGAGTGAACCAGTTTATCCATATTCCGAAGTACGGCAGGTGTTTTGCGCATGAAATGTTTTGTATACAGAGAAAGCTTCGCCTTCAGCAGACGAGTTTTTAAAATTTATTTCGAACAAATTCACCAATATTTACACACATTTTTTTTTTCCACATTTTACGAATTATGCTTAACTTAGGAATACCAGTATATTTCTTTCAAGCATATGTATCCAGTACATGGAAGAAAAACCAGATGTGATGACCAGACGAGGTAACTGCGGGATAAATGAGAGGTAAGCGTCGAGGGAAATAGACTAGTTAGAAGGTGAGTGAATGAGTGATAGTAATTTTATGGCGTCAGAGCCAATCCTGACTATGCTGCGCCAAACACTCGTTAAAGGTCCCACAAGCTAATTCAATCTTAAAACCAGATTAAGAAGGAATAAAAATATACAGATTTAGAAAAAGATAAAGGCATGAAAAGGGTAAAATCTTAAAAATGATGTAAAAACCCAATTAGTTTTAAAAACGCAAATAGGCTGCGGTGGGGGTTTTCCCGCACCAAGTCAGTCAAATTTAAAACAGGTGAATGAAAAAGGGTACGACGATGAAGATGAAACACAGGACATTCAATTAAAATGTGATAAACAGTGTATGGGACATGACAGAAAGGATACTCGGATGCCCCTTCCCCCAGACAAAAGATGCTTATGTGTAAACCGAGTACGTCTAATGCGAAGGCGAATTAATCTGACATCCACTCTTTGCATTGGAATAATAGGCCATTCTCCAATGATAGGCTTCACCGAGTGTATTTTGTTATTGCATTGAAGACTCCGTGATTCCTGATTCCTTCTATCACTGGTGAATAGACTTTAAAATGAGACGTCTTATGTCATCTAGCGGGATTGCGAGCTGCAGAGGATTCGTTGCTGATCGTACAGCCGAGTCCGCTTGTTCATTGCCTAAAATACCTACATGACTAGGTATCCAACAGAATTTTATAACATAATCCCTGCGATACAGATTGCAAACAATGTCGGTAGTGTCAACCACAACAGGATGACTGCGATCTTCCAGATGTACCAAAGTTTCCAGAACGCTCATGCTGTCAGTATAAACTAGGAACTTACAAGAACTGAATTTCTCGACTAATCTGAGGGCACAGTAAATTGCATCAGCTTCGGCAGTATAGATACTGCAAGAAATGTCGAACCGGTAATTGTGCCTGATGTCATTCGAAATGACACCACAGCCGACGTATCCAGTTCCTTTCGATTCATCTGTGTAAATAGGAATGAAATCAGCGTACTGACTGAAGGACGCTACCGTGAATTAACCCCATGTGAATTAGTAGACCGCTAACATGAATTAGCAATACTTCAGAAAAACACCGAAGACAACTGTGAAATGTACTTCATTGCGAATGGGCCCTATAATATGTCAAATTCCCACACTCATGTTGACAAGTATGTATAGCAACAAACATTTACATTGCAGTACAAAGATTGAACCCTAGAAACAGTGGAAATAGGTTGCCTTTCAAGATGAGTCTCGTTTTGTACAACATCGTATTGATAGGTGTTGGTGTACAGGCTGGGAGCAATCAAAAAACAAATGTTCTGGAACCATAGTTAGCTGCTAACAAGAAGCAAGACGCAATGTGACGTTTTGGGAGATGTTTTTTTGGGCATGCTTTGGGTTCATTAATTCCTTTAGAATGTTCCTTCAATAGATTCCCACAATCTATGCACACTTATCCATAGTTGCCTAACAGAAATGATGGCATCTTCAACAGGATGATGCCCCATTCCATGAGGCCAGTTTATGCCGTGCACGGTTTGAGGAGCAGGTGATCGTTAAGTATCACCCGATGCTTCACTTTAAATGTGTCGGATTTCTTTGGTAACACTTTTTAAAGAACTTGGCATTAATACGAGCAAACTGGGAAATTTTCAGCGAAATTGGTCGATTCGTCTTTGAGTCTATAAAGCACAAGCATACGAATATTGCCACCTTTCTTTGTAATCAATATCAAATTAAATACCGTTTTTTTTTTGTTTTTTTTTACAAAAAAGTTATACACCAAACTTTACTGCTTTTTAATTCATGTTCTTTCTTCAGCAAAAAACTCGCGCTTCTAATTCATATGGCATCAATCCAGGCAATTTTTTAATGTATAAATTTTTAGTATTTCTAAAAATTAATTCCCTCTTTATTTCCCCCGGTTTCCAAGTCGCAAAGTTAAAGCTCGCTTTTTCGATTTCAGATAACACCTCTAGTTATTTCCTTCCGCTGGCCAATGAAAATTTGACTCTTCGTCAGAAACGCCCAATCGTAATTCAACGTATCGAAGCACAGGAAAAAATCTTAATTCTACATTGGCGGTCACTAAGCCATCGATTCCCAGACGTTTGTGTAATAATGATGTGTTAATTTGCCCATTAAAACTTTGATTTCAAATTAATTAAATTACGGAACTTTCTGAAATTAATGATTTGAATTCTACTAATTTTGAAGAGAGGACTAAATTTTAATTTTAAAATTAGGTACCTCGAAATTTTATACCGTTACCCTATGAACATTGCCTCTTATTTATGTAAAAATTTACTCTGTTAAAAAATAAGAGTGGAATAAGTTCTTAATTAATTAATAAATACAAATAAGCAAAATTACAATGCATTAAATGAAAAATAAATTTAAAATAATTCTTTAAAAAATATTGTTTATTAGCAACATCATTTTTAATCTATTGTTCAACAAGGTTTCTTCACGAAACACAATAGTTACATTCAAAGAAAAAAAAACCAGGAAAGCTCCAACACACGTAGCGAAATAAATGTCCAAACGCAAGCTCACAAGAGCAAAAAATTTTAATAGCGCTTGTTGAGAAATGTCTGATGGGAAAAAATCCGTTACTTTCTTCTCGAAACCAGAAAATGTTATTCTAGAAGGCTACTATTACATATCCTATTTGTAACAAATGGGAAGAGTAAAAAATTTCAAACGGAGAAACTAGTGTATTATTTATGAAACCGTAATTCTTTCTTCTGAACTTTTCTAGAATTTCATAATACACAGCAAATGCGCTTATAAATACCAACCGAGTCCCATTACACACAAAGAGTTCCTTAACAAGTCAAAAACAATTGGATTGTAATAATGGAATTCTCTTAAAGTTGTTCCACTGGTGGAATTCTAAGTCACTTCTTTGTCACAAAAGTAGTGGCTTCAAAAATAATCCAATAACAGTTTTATTTAAGTGCACAATTCAGAATGGTATCAACAAAATACATTAGATTTTGTTCTTTATACTAAACGTTAAATAAATTATCACTACTATATTCTGTTTCTTGCGTTCATATTTGGAGTTTGGAATGGAACTTCGATACAGTTTTTAAAGGAGATTATTGTTTCGTAGAGTATATTATTATAAACACACGAAATAAAATAACTTAATACGATAAAGATTGCCACCATTTATCATAAGATGTAACTATACAATATTTTCCCCTAGAATCCCATTTTTAGATCAAGTAAATAAAATTTAAGAATTTCATACATAAAACGAAATACAAGCTTTACAGTTTATTTACGTTTTATGATTTTTGGTACCTTTACTTAATGTTACATAAGAACAGAGTGCGGAAAAACTTGTTCAGGTTAAAAGATATGCAGATAAAAATTCATGAGTCTATATTTATAGCAAAAGTATATATATATATTTCCTACCGTGTCCTTAAAGTTTAAATCTACCCGCAATTTTGATTTCGAGATGGAATGTCAATTCTATGGAATTTCTACTACCGTCCTCAAATTTTTACTACTTTATCTATTTTAATGCAAAAATGTACATCTGAAAGAGCAAAAAATAATGAAGATTTCTGCGGAATTACATTTTCTTCCCTAAAACCCTCAAACGAATCATTAAAACAAAAATATAAATACTTTTAAGAATAGGGGGAGGGGATGTAATTGCCAGAAATCATTATTATTTTTTGCGCTTTCAGGGTTCTTTTTTTTTTTTTTTTTTGCATTCAAATCGGTAAAAAAGTAAAGATTTGAGAACGGTAGAAAAGAAATTCCACAGAATTGACATTACCACGAAACAAATATGCTGTGATATATTCAATTTTTAAAAACAAACGATTTAATCTTAATGTGATACTTTTTTAAAATATTATCTATTCAACTTTTAAAAGCAAACGATTTAAACTTAAAGTGATACTTTTTTTCAATATTCCTTATTAAGATATATTTTTTTAAATGTTTAAAGTTGTTACAAAGAAATAAAATTATGTTATTGGCAATACCGGATCATATTTTTGTTTTTTTAGAAAATTTACTGGCAACGAACATAAAAATTAGAATTGAGTTTGGTTCCAAGAGGTAAAGACGAACGTTGAAAAATTGTGCTTGTGTTAAAATTGTGTCTTGAATTTATGCTTGAAAAGATGTGCGCAAATAAATGTGATGTCCTGAAAACAAGTTATTTTTATTAATAGTCTACAATACAGTACAATGCCTTATTTTTTCTCTTTAATGTAAAATAGATTTTCAGATTTTATACGCTGTTTTATTCGAAAAAAAATAAGGAACAGACAAGGAAAAGAAGAAAAAAATATTCAAATATAAAATAGCACACGGAAGCTTTAGTATACGCTAATGTGCTTAAAACGCTCAGGTGCTCCAGTGTGATCCCATCAACTATAATGTGCTTAATTCATGTGACGTCACGATCACGTGACTGACGCAATAACATGCTTAAAGCCAGGTGAAAATTTACATGAGTCTTATATTTCTGGAATATTTCATCAGTTAATTCTACTCATTGTTTAATTCTACTCCCCAGTTTTTGCTTTTGAGTAAATTTTCATTAAAAAAAAAAAACGTTTGTTAACATTAGCGTACATAAGTAAAAATAAATTTATTTGATATAAAAATATGTACATCGTGCAAAAGAAAAAAAAAAAGAAGTTCTTTTAACAAGTGCTGACATTTATAATAATTACATTTAGTTTGCTAAAAGCATATTTACATTGCAAAGATATATTTAATTTAATATTTTTTTATCGTCCACTTTTATTTTAATATCCGAACAGAATATTATTGTCTACTTTAATAATTTATCGTTTGCTCTTATTTTTCATATTGAATTTAATAATTGATTTTTAATACAGAATAGTCTGTCTTTATTATTTTTGTTGATAACATTGGCAACGTTTTTAGTTCTTAGAATAATTTGCTTGTGAGAATATAAATGAAATAGGAATTTGAAGAAGATATTTTCTTTTCTCGCTAGTAATTGCTTCTGTGGAGCTTTGGCTCGGAATTAAGTTTTATTTATGCTTATTAATATTCATTTTGAATAATTCTACTTTTTCGGAACTTAACAAGAAAAAAAAATTAGCACATGTTTAAATGAAATTAGCAAATCCAATTTAATTTTTTAATGCAGAACCTTTCAAATCAAGCCCATTTTTGAATTACTTATGTGAGTTAATATTGTTATACTACATTTACTTTTCAAGGAAAATTTCTGCAAGAAAGTAAAAGCTGGAAACAGTAAGGGGAATAAGTTCATCGCTGGAAACACATAATTGCCTGTCACGTGATCATGACGTCACACGAATCAAATCCATTGGGATGCCCCAAATGCCTTTTTTCGTTACTTATATTCTTTTTTTAAGCGAAACAAAGTAGAAACGAATTAGTAAATGATGAAAATTTTCAAAATTTGGTAGAATCGCTTTATTTTTATTATGAAAATTCTCTTGTTGAAGGGAGTCGACGGCTCTTCCAAACACGTTTCGCGTAAAAAATGCCTGTTTTGACGATAGATGGCATTTCTAAGGCAATTAAGTGTTATCGTTGTGTTCTGTTGTCGAAGACAATTTCACACTGATTTATAGGTTAGTTTTGATTACTGCCGCTAAGAGTTGTCGTCGTCATTTTGCACCGAATTCTCACCGTCGATGACAATAAGATTCCTCATTCCAGAACGGAAATCAAGCAATAGTAAAACAATGGGTTGCACGGGTAGGACTTCTTACAAAAAAAAAGCATTTAATGGATATAACGAGTTACCTAAATCCCATTTACCATCATAAATATCCATTTTCCCTTTTTAGCATGGGTACTTTTCGAAACTCTCTCGTTCAGAGCTATATACTAAGTGTGGCTATTAAATAACGAGATTGGCGCTTCTACAGAAGAACTACGTATGTGCCAAACGCCAGCGACCGACAACTGTTTAGCGTGAATCTTTCTCTTTCGAATGCAGTGCCTCTCGCTTCTGTAAGCAAATCCGTATACCCGTAGCCTTCGTTCGCATAAGAGTTACTTGTTTGTTTCGCCGGAAAAATGCTAATTGAGCACCGAAATGTTGTGAAATTTCACATTAAACTTGGAGAAAACGCTACTAATAATTTATTGAAAGAAGTGTATGGCAACGAATATTTATGTATATGTATGGTGTATGATCTTGTTTTTGAATTCTGTAGACGTTTTCAAGATGACCGAGAAGACGGTAATTGACACCCGGGTCGCTTTCCCACGTCAGAAACGGATGACGATATCGAAAAACTCAGCAATCTAGCTAGACCTGAGCGTCAGTTAAGTATTTGTCTGATTGCTGAGACTGTAGGAATTGACAAAAAGTTCGTACGACAAATTTTTCCACCAAGACAATGCGCCGGCTCAAGCCGCATTGTCTGTCAAGAGGTTTCTAGCCAAGTACAGCATCCCAACGTTAGACCATCCGCCTTAATCGCCGTATCTTGAGCCATTCGACTTTTGTTTCCTAAGGTGAAACCTACATTAAAAGGAACAATATTTGAGTCCGTTGAAGCTGTGAAAGAGAAAGCGGCACGCGTCCTGAAGGAGCTGACAGAAGAAGACTTTAAGCACTGTTTCGAACAATGAAAGATTCGCAAAAAGCGTTGTAGGGATAGTTCAGTTTTTATTAACGTCTCACTAGAAGCAACACGAAGGTTATTGGCGACGGATCTCATAATTTTGAACCTCGGTCAAGTGACGAGGACGACACCTGAGCTGACACCCCCCTCTCCTAACTTCCACACCACACCAATGGGAGGACTTTGGACCCCGACAGATTTAACGTGCATCAGCCAAGGCTGTACGGTGGGTCTTTGGCAGCCAAGGATCGAACCCGCGACTGAACGAAAACTGCTGGTCACGAATCCGAAACAATGATCACTAGGCTACCGCGACCGTTGTAGGAACAGAGGATATGTACATATAGAAAGTAATAAAAGTAAATATGTATGATAGATCAAAATAGAATGTTTTTCGGCGTCAGTTTCATTATTTAATAACCACAACTCGTAATAGTTCTGGAGATTCTGCAATTTTATGAAAATGAAAGCTATTACGTAAATTATCATAAGCTAATAGGGAATAACATTTCAATTTGTTGTTTACCAAACAATTTCAAACGAATGTCTTTTTTTTAAAATTGTTAAAATTCATTACATGCATGCTCTCTCTCTCTCTCTCTCTCCAGGAAATCTAAGCAAAAACCTTACCATCCTAACAAATTTAACGTCTTTTATTAATGTTACTCTGCTTCAGGTATCAGGTTTGGAGCTTATCTTCACTTTTTTTTAACTTTGTGTTCTTTCTTATCATAACTACTTCCCTTCCACTTTAAAACTTCTGCATGACGTCACATTCGTCGAATAATAAAATGTTTCGCATACATCTCAAAATAAGGGAAAACTTTGCATATTCGTGTATTTAGAAAAGGGGGAAATAATCAAAAAAAAAATCCCTTTAGTTAAAGTCTCGTAACATGAAACAAACATTATAACCTCACTGTAGGGAATATTACCAGCAACAGCTCAGCGAGAGCATGCATTCCTCGGCACGATAAAGAGCCTGAAATTCCTGTCGACAAACGGGTGATAAACGCGAACCCAGGTATTCATTTGGACGAGACAACAAACACATTTATCTACAGGGAAAGAGGAAAGGTAGAGCCTAATCTCCTTTGCTGTGACGTAACAGGAGGCGACCCTTAAAAAGCCTTTTATCGTAGTAGAAAGACAAACAGAAAAGTGGGTAATACCTTCTACTTTGAGAGTCATCTTGGAGATGTTCTAAAATAAAAATATAAAAAAAAATTGTAAAAGAATCTTTTTTATTTATTTTTTTTTTAATTCTAGACTTTATCAGTCGACAATTTAACGTTGTCTGCATCAGATAAAATAGAAGGAAATCTATGAGATAAGATGCATGGATTTTCCGAATTATGAAGTACAGTTATGAAAAAAAACACATTTAATGGAATGAAATGAATTTGGTTAAGAACGTGGCAGAACAAATAAAATTATTAAGTGTTCGTTATTGTATGTGCATCCTCTTGAGACCCAAGGCCATATTCTTTGAGAAATTTCCCCCTAATTTGAGATAAATCATCTAAAAAGTATGTACAGCAATTTTTTTTAAAAACAAATTTAAGAAAAATACGATTTTAGGCCAGTCTATCATAATGGACATTAGAACTTGGTCTTGTAAAAAACATATGTTACTGATTAAATATACAACATAATTTCACTATTCACGCGTCTAAAATTGTATAATAGCTCATTTTAATTCTAAAAAAAAAAACATATAAAAGTATAATAAAACTAAATTCAAACTGCTGACATAACTTGCTTGTTGCTTTCTTCAAGTCCGCCATTTTTAAATGTTTGTGGAACAAGGATCCTGTCAATAATTTCAAGTTTTGCTAAATAGGTGACAATACTGGACTATCCAATATAATGGAGTGCCTGATCTTAGGGTATAAAACTGTAAATTCTTAATCTAAATGTAAAATAAAAATGTCCAATAGAATGGACGTTGGGTTTCAAGAGGATATGATGTGTGGTTAGAGCAACATATACACTTTCAACAGGTGAAATGTAGACATTGAAAACTTACAGACATGTTTATCCAATGGATTTCATTTTTTAAATATTTTCCAGACACTTTTCGATTATTTTAATATCTTCTTTAATTACCCTAGCAATTTTAAGGGTTCTCACAACAGTTTTTCTTTCATCACAATTGAATCAATTATATTTCACGTCTCGTATTAAAGTCGTTTGCACGAGTATCCGAGAAGGTTTATGCAAAGGTTTATTATCACTCGCAGTGAGATTTAAAGAAAATTGGTGATTTAATACAGAACCTTTATTAATAAATTACTTCATTGTCTACAATCAGTACTATATTTCATTTTTTAAAGACTTATTTTAATAGTTTTTTGAACTTCCCCATGATGTCACATTTTTAGCAACTTCTTTAAATTAAAAATTTTTATTAATTCCCACAAAATGTCTCTAAGAACATCATTACCATAAAATTAACTCGAGCATAACCCTCCATCATGACATACAATCCCTCCTTGGACCAATTTTAATTAATATATGTATAAATGACATCCTCCAGTGCAATCTCCCAACATTAACAGGTACACGGATGACACAGCTGTGTTTGAGAAATTTAGCAATCCACTAAACGTGACTCTCGCATTATACAAACATATGGAATTACAAGAAAAGTTTTCCGATGAATAACAAATCAAAATTAATGAGGAAAAGTCGGCCGCGGTTCTTTTTACTAATAGGGGGGAAGTATATATTCCTCCTCTATCTTATATTAGTGGTCCAAATCCACTAAAAGTAATTTTAAACGAAACACTAACGTGGAAACAACATATTACACAAAGGCAAGAAAAGTTCCGGAAAGTTTCACATAAAATGTACCCATTAATATGCCTGAACTTTGTAATGACTCTAAAAAACACCATCTGCATACCTTAATTCTACGACCAGTATTATGTTTGACCGGTAGGGGAATTACTAGCTCAAGTAAAACAAACTTGCTTGAAATTTTTCAAAGCTCTCCCTCAAGAATAATTATTAACAAAATGGCACTTCAGAAATATTGAAAATTTAAAAAAAATCCATCAAAATTCCTGTTTTTCACAAATACATTCAAAAACTCTTTCAGTTAAATTTTTTTAACTCTCTTAGAGACACAAAAAATATGTGGTAAGCCTTGAAGATTACAATAAGAATTCTTCTAGATTCCTATGAACCACCATAATTTTTTTTAATTCTTATAATTATGATTTTCTTGATTTCTTTCTTTTAAATCTTTAATTTTTCTCCCTGAGATTTTTAATTCCTCTAAATTCCAATAACTGGGTAATTCTACACTGAACTCACTACATCCACCCCTTTTATATCTAAATACCACCCACTGAGAATAGCCAATAGAACCTGACAACCAATAGCGAAGCGTGCTCTCAGCACAGGCAATTTTTCTCAAAGAAATGTTCAAGAGCTTCCAAGACCAGTTCCTTCACCTCAATCTCCCGTTAAACCAATGGGAAAATTCCCTCTTGGAGCATCTGTAAGGCAAGCTTAAATTCCATCTAAAGCCCATGTCTACGAATAGTTTTAACAATGATACGAGCTTGAAACCGGCTGCAAGGCCCAGGTGCTTAACGAAATCCGACACTTCTCCATCATGACAAAATATCTAGTGTATTTCCATTAACGCTTATCCAACTAGGTTTTCAGAAATATTTTTTCAGAACTTCTGTAATATACCATTCATATAAGTGACTTTGAAATACGTTAAAACCATTATCTGAGATGCATTAATTATCTCTGGGCGTGCTTTGTAACGAAGCGATCTTTAAATCGAAACCCGAAAGCGGCCGCATTAATGTTTTGACTGAATTTTCATATTTTTTTTATATACTACAAACAAGAAGCAATAATATTTCCTCTGTTTCGAAGGAAAGTAAATTATTACGGAAAATCCTAAGCTATAAAAATAACGTGCCTCAATATAACAATAAATAATTCTCAGATCTAATTTGTTTCGAAATTTTTTTTACCACAGTAAATTTATGAATCAAATCAGAATCACAGTAAAAAAAACTATGTAGCGCTAGCCAATAAAGACATGTTGATAATCTAGAATATTTATGTTAGCCTTTGCTTAAGAAATAGTTTTTTTCGGAAAGAAAATGCTTTCCGAACAGAATAAAAAGAACATTTTTTGTGTATCAGAAAATTGCTATTCCATTCACTTATCCTCATATCAACAAGATCGGGAGTTTCAGCTTTGATTGGCTATTGACGAACTTGTCCAGCAAAAGTTTCCGAAAAAATATTTTATCAGAAATACTCCAGGTATTTTTTTTTTCAGAATATCTCGTTCAGTCCTTGTAATTTTATAAACATGCCATAGCGTACATGTACCACCGATTGAAAACCATTCAGTAAATGAAACCATATCCTTTCAGATTAAACAGATTTAAGATCAGCTCAGTGTATTGTTCTCCTAAATGCATTAGAAAAAGAGAGAACCATCGTTTCCGACCATTACTATCCAGTTCCTGATGATAATGATACTTTTTATTATCAAGGAGAATGCTTTGGTGAGGGTTAACCAATTTTGTCGCCTAATGGCTCGTTTCGACCTTTATATTAACACTATTAAGGGTAAATGTTTCAATGTGACACTACACAAATTTCTTTTAGGCCGAAAGTTCGAATTTTTTGGAGGTGGGGATCGACTTTTTCCTCATTTTCAACATCATTGTGTATATATATATATATATATATA